>CM050848.1:32937465-33022465 GCA_027580175.1 Siniperca scherzeri
TACATTATTTCCCTCTGAGATGTAGCAGAGTGGAAGTATAAAATGGAAATACTCAAGTAAAGTACAAATACTTCAAATTTGAACTTAAGTACAGTACCTGAGTAAATGTACTTAGTTACATTCCAACACTGCAAATAGCACACGAGTATTGTTTATATTTCTACTGATGATGATGATAGAGAAAAAAGACTGTCTTGCTTTGCATATTTCAGTATTATATATGCAAAGCATCTCTTTATGGATTTCATAGTGGATCTGGAGCTTGCATTTGCACCATTTTCTTTCAGTCTTCCTACACTCTTTTCAGGAGTTTAACAGTTGGATTTTGTTTCCCATGATTCTTTCTGTTTGTTGGTGACTGTTTTAACTTTTACTGGAGCAATGTCATCCATAATATTTACCATTTTTGAATTAGACTTATTCAGCAGATCAGATTCAGCAGTTAGAAGTCTGGATAGATTTAACAAGTCAGCACTGTATTAATAATTACAAACATTTAGTACTCTGTGTTTGCAGCTAGTGGGGGACAATTCAGGGGGTGCAACATGCAACAAATGTCCCCCCAGCCAGATTCAAAGTGGGGACATTGCGATCATGGTTGTGCTTGTGTGTAGCAGACTACTATGAGGTGTGGCCAATCCTGTGTTATGAAGGTTAAATGAATATTTGATAGTAAAAGTGGTCTAGTTCCTCTTTATATATATATTGTCTATCAGTACTCTTTTGGAAGTACTTATTGGCTGATATGTTGATGCTGATAAACTAAAATTGTCCGATAATATCAGTCAAGCCCTAACGGTTTCATCAGATATAATATGCCAGAAAACTGCATTACCCACATAACAACCTTCACACTAAGGCCCTGTTTACATCTGGCATTAACATGCGTCTTGGGTGATCCAATCACAAGTGGACAGCTCTAAGTACGTCACTTCACACTTGGCATTAGAATGCGTCTCGAGTGATTACTTGTGATCAAATCTCACTTCCCCGCTCTATATGCAAACACGTACATCATTTCCAAGACCAAATGCATAGTTTTTAACCTGAATTTGATGAATTTACTGTTTATCAGACCACAAATGAGACAAGAATTAGTTAAATAATAGACGCTGCCGGAGCGAAGTGTTTATGGGTGCTGGGCCTCAATGATTACTGTACAAAAACATAACTTTATAACGCTATTCACTGATTTTGGTGAAACTCGATCAAAATATTTTGTTGTTTTTCCTTTGATGTCCTCCGGCTGCTCTTCCTCAACTCTGTGATTTAAGGAGTTTCCTTATGGACATATAGCATTACTTGTTGCTAAAGTAACCGCTAACTGCTGCTGCTCAAGTTAGCCTTGCAGCTAGCCGTCCTATTCGCTTTAGAGCTTAAATAAAGCTTTATTAGCTTTATTAAACTTCCCCCTCCCGGTGGTCCAAAGACCCTGTGCTAGCGGTGTAAACACCAACACTCCCCCGGTGCTCCGAGCTCCCAGTCAGGGCAGAGTCAGCTAGTGTTAATAGAACAGCTAGCTACACGGCTTCCCTCAGTCCACATGTCAAAGTGTCCTTGGGCAAGACATTGAACCCCAAATTGCTCCCGAGGGCTGTGCCTTGTGTGTGGGTGTGTGAATGATTAATTAGTTTCTTTGTACTGATGAGCAGTTCTGCCATCAGTGTATGAATGTGTGTGAATGGGGTGAATGCGATATGTAGTGTGTGAAGCGCTTTGAGTGGTCAGAAGACTAGAAAGGCGCTATACAAGTACAGTCCATTTACCATTTAATATGATGCTGTTGGTGCATGAATGAGTAAGTAGTTGAGTAGACGGTCCTTCAGTGTGGCCCAGGACACATTTGCGTACACACTGCTAAAAGAATGTGGCCATATGTGGCCCAGACCACCTCAGAATGTGGTCTGAGCGATTGGATCTCAATGCGTCTTGGGTGCATTCACACCTGTACTTAGAGAGTCCACTTCGACATGTTAATGCCAGATGTAAACAGGGCCTAAAAGACACTACAAACTACAGCCAGCCTTAATCCCATTTATTGACACTCTCTCTGTCCTCTTTTCATTGTTCTCTCCTATGCAAGTTTGAAGCAGCTGCTATGAGGCCACTAGATGGTGGTTTAACATTCTCACTACTAACCCTGCTGCCATGAGTAAAGTAAGCATCTCTCTTGTTACTAGCACTTTTGTAGATCATTTAACATTGAGTTTTGCAGTCCATAAACTAGCTACCACTGCCTTAATTAGCTAGCAGTAAATGTTTTTCAGAGGATATGTGGCATTACATAGGGCTGGGTATCGAACCTCTGGGCGTTTTTGGTAACAACAAAAATGTGTCTCTGGTACAGCGAATCAAAAACTCATCGTACGGAAAACTGACATCAAATGTTAGGGCCAGTATGTATAAAGCTGCTCTTTGTGGTCTTAAGTGCGACAAAATTCTAAGAGTGACGTATATTTCCTCTTATACTTAAAATTAAGTGCCTAAGCATTCCTAAGTGTTTAGACTTGGTCTCAAATTATTTCAGAGAGCTGCAGAGGCCTCCTCAGTCTGTCATGACTGTCAGGACCCGCAGAGGCAGCAGCTTCACACTTGTATAATGAGAAATTGATCGAAGGGACAGGGTCTGTCCCAAAACAGTGTGTTTGTTCCTACTGTTCGTATTAAAAGACATCTATATAAATCATTAAGTTCAATCATTATTGTATTGGCTGGGCTGTGAAAGTTAAGAATTCTGATGGGTTTGAAAGGCAATTGTAGCGTGACCTTGCTACTGTGGATTCCCTGGCTACAAGGCAGATGCCAAGACACAGCTTGCAGGCATTGTTTTATTATTTGACTGCTCACACACACAATATTCCAAAAGCAAACTCCAGTCTGTCTTCACAGCGCCTCTGCTTGCCTGGCTTGCTGGATCTCGTCTTGTCAGGATCTCTTTCGGGATCCTGACTCAGGAGATGACCTGAAACAGTGCCTGTGCCACGCTCTTCGCAGGAACCTGTGGCGCCTCTCGCATAGGCGTCGCCGGTCCCCCCTCCCCTCCCCGTCTACAGTGTCGGATAATCTCGCATCACCGCTGAGCACAGCACACATATCCCATGTCCCTGTCGGTCGTGAACTAACCCCCACACACTGCCCTACTAATCTGTTGAACCCCTGCCAAAATCAAGGGGTGCGTCAGGTGGGAGCTAACCGTGGCCTTTTATACTGTGTTTTTTTCCCCTGATATTGAATTTCCACCGACACTAGAGGGTATCTTTGAACATCACCCATAATGCTTTCACCAAAGCCCCAGGCCAAACCAGGCTCTGGTGAATAACAGACTGCATACAGCCCGAATCCACCATTGCCTGGTGTATACCTCCTTGGATTCTTACCGGAACACACGGATGAGTACGGTCTAGACCTGCTCTATAGGAAAAGTGCAATGAGATAACTTCTGTTATAAATTGGCGCGATATAAATAAAATTTCATTGAATTGAACAATGTATGTCCCTCCTGGACCGGGGGAGGGTGCCGAAGATTGTGCTCCAGCCCCAACCGGGACAGCAGACTCCCCCAGCAGCTGAGTCTGCCTTTCTGCCTGCTCTTGAAGCACCTCCAGCTGCCGCCTAGTCACTGCCACTTGCCCCCGGTGCATCGCCACCATCTCCCCCAGCATCTGAGCCAGGACGGTTACCAGCTGTACCTGCTGCGACTCGGTCATCCTTCTCTTGTACGCCAAGTCACGTTGGGCACCAGTTGTAGCGTGACCTTGTTACCGTGGATTCCCTGGCTACAAGGTTAGACGCCAAGACACAGCTTGGCAATGTATTTTATTATTTGACCGCTCACATACTGGAAACACCAGTCTTCACAGCGCCTCTGCTTGCTGCGCTGGTCAAGACGTTTCTCTTTCTCCAGAAGTTCATGCAAAGAACTCTCAGCCTCTCTGGCTGTTTGGCATGGCTCAGGTGTGTGTGTGTGTGTGTGTGTGTGTGTGTGTGTGTGTGTGTGTGTGTGTGTGTGTGTGTGTGGCTCTCAGGTGCAGCACGCTACTGAATATAAAGGGGAGAGCATAATTAGTCAACATGACACAGCTGTGACAATTAGCTCTCCCTCTGTAGCTGAGCTAACCATGCCCACCTCCACAGCAATGAAAAACAAAAAATAGAATGGACAAATTAATATGATTCTAAATACATAAACTTGCCAGTCAACTTCTTATGGAAATGTTTTATTTTTAGGTCGGCCACTGAGTTCTCTGTTGTGGAAAAATGGAAACAAACATGGAAATCGATTCATATACAAACATTTTATAGGACCTCCACAGATGAGTATTAATTGAAATGGCAACATATTATTCTTCAATTCATTTAAGATTTTATATACTATTATTATCAGTCAATGTAACTGTATGAGGAATGTCTTCGATAAGCTTTCTTGCATGTTATATTGCAATATATTGAAGCATATGTAATGTGTGATGCAGCCATGACACATCACCTTTGGATGCCCACTATTGGCATAGTTGTAGTCCTTATTTTCCAACAGTGTGGAGTCACTGCAGTCAGCACTGAAGAATCCCACTGAGACAGTATAAAGAGGCTAAAAGTAACTAATTCCTACTTGTTGCTAAGATTTTGTGATTCATAGGTCAAAGTTTAGGACCATTCCTAAGACCATTTCTGACAAGTTTTATCCAGTACATACCAGCCCTGGTTAGATTCATCATTGTTTGATTTAAATAATAATTCATTTTATAAAAGTAAAGTGATTATATGGCTTCTTAAAATGTTTGTCAAAAACTTTTATAATTGTCAAAGTATAAGGTATTGAAAAAAGGTCTCATTTTGGCATTAGTACTGAAACCTCTTCTTCTGATTGGCACCAATATTGAAAAAGTTCAAACAATGCCCAAGCCCAGTATTAGATACCATAAAAAGACTTGTACAGTAAGTTATGTTGTGCTTTTTAATCTCTGTGGGGAAAAGCATAATTTAGACCTTGCTACTGATGATGTTTAGGAGCAATGGGCACCCAGAGACCACCTCCAGGACTAAGACCTGTGCCTTGCTGGATAAAAAAGAGAAACCTTGTCCAAGGAAAACTATGAAACTGCGCTGCTTACACAGACAACAGTTTTAATCAGCTTTAAGAGTGCTAGGTTTGTTCTTTAAAAGCATGATAAAATCTATTTTTATTAATAAGGGTGGGTTTGTTTGTTTTTTTGCTTCAGCTGTCATGCTGGCAGAGGGAATTTGATACTAAATAGACCCTAACTTTGGACAATATCCACTTGATTTGTCTAACTCATACTGCTGAAGCCTCATATCAGCTTCAGATAAACTGAAATTCTTCTGAATCCGACTTGGAACACTCGTACGAACAAACCTGACAGAAAAAAGTACAAGAGGTTTAGGAGAAGAATCTGAAAATGTTTTTGCATGATGTCCAATGTCTATTTCCAGGAAATTGATGCTTAGCTGTCTACAACATGACTTGAAAGCTGACTCATCATAGTATGTTTCTGTCTGTCAGGTTCCTGTAAGCACAGCAAAGACCAGAGTGAGCGGTCGTGGGGACATCATGAGGCAGCTCAAAGGCAAACCCAGGAAAGAAACATCCAAGGACAAGAAGGAGCGTAAGCAGGCCATGCAGGAAGCCCGACAGCAGGTGGCCACGATAGTACTGCCTACACTGGCCATAGTGGTGCTTCTCATCGTTGTCTTTGTCTATGTGGCCACTAGGCCTGGTGCTATCGAGTAGACTTTAGTTCTATTAAAAAGACATGAACTCCCAAGCTGACTGGGGTTTGACAAACTGACAATGGCTATACCCAAAGGATTACCCCCACCATGTGACAACCATCCCTCTGTAGGCCAGTGACTGGCCTACCATTAGTCTTAATGAAAGCTGCCTCCAAAGTGTGTTTCTTTGCTTCAAGCAGGATTCAAGCTGCAGAAAGAAGAAATCAATCTGAGTGGAGAAACAGTTGCTCCTTGGTGCCTTCAGATGAATGAAGATGACATCCATTTAATCCCGTTCATTTTAGAGCAGCAGATGGATTCATTATGATGTCTTACAAAATTATGCAATATCATGCATACCAAAGGACTCGTGCACAGCTTGCCAAGTTTGACCAGAGGTGTTGTCTAAACAAGTGAATGGTCAAAAACCACTTTCCTATTGTGACTCAGTGCTGTTTTAAATCTTTAAATTCAATGCAACATGAGCCTTGTCTCAGACATGTATCTTTGGACAGCACTCACACCTATCTGTATGACTGATATGTATGAAAAGTGTTTTAGGGGAAAAGAAGGATTCAGTTTACTCCTGCCTTGTGTGAACTGCTGAATGCAACTCTAAAGTATCTTATTGAATGTAATTGTAGAATGTGTAATCTTAAGTCCATTATGTTCAAACACACCTGAATTCCTCCATCTTTAATGTAGATGTTACCCTGTTTGTGTCCATTAAGTTATTGACAACCATACCTTTGAGTCACTCATGACATCTGTGCAGATGTAATAAGGTGCCTTATCAGATTTGCAACTGTATTATTTCAGTTCAATAAATGATTTTTTAAAAATAATTTTGAGTTTGGTTATTGTTTAAGAATCCTTGGGTTATGCATTTATCTGTATTTCTTCTTTATAGAGGAACCAGCCAAAAGTGTATTTCATTGCATATGTCTCTTGGTCATAAAAAGCTAATCGGGTAGTATCTGACTTCACTGAGCTTTAGTCTTGTTCTCATGGCCTACATTTTTATTGGTAAAAGACCATCCTGGTCAGAATTGGTGTCTGTGTTGCTTCAGTTTATTCAATTCATTATATAGCGCCAATTTATGACAGAAGTTATCTCATTGCACTTTTCCTATAGAGCAGGTCTAGACTCTACTCTTTATATTATTTACAGAGACGCAACAATCCCCAATTCACATTCATGTGGGATTCAGTACTGTACTGTGGAGGTGGGAATTAACTGGCGTCAGAAGTGTTCAAATCTTACACACAGGGACTTTAATAATGTGCATATTAACTTTTAGGATGGGACAAAGAAAGTGTTTAGATACTATGAAGTAATGTACTTTTATTCTGCTGAGTACAGCTCCAATATTGGTTTACACTGAAGATGTAAATCTTTAAAAACAGCTAATATATAGTTTATTTTTTTAAAAAGGCTCAGTAATTTCCTAAAACAGCTGGTCACTGTAGTTTTTAGCAAACGTTACTCAAACAGGAGGAAATAGTGCATTAGTTGGGGACTATTTTCAGGAGTGGATGAATGGCAGCAGGACGGTGATGGAGTCAAAATAAACTACAGTGTGGTGTTCATGGTAATGAAGGAACATGTCACCCAGTGCAACAGTGTGGCTCATTGATGTGTTTTTAATAGTTTTTGGACAACAATGGAGCTCAAAGGCATATAAGAAGAAGATATATCTGTTATAGTTTGAGATTTTGTCATTTCCTGTTTTATTTTGTAGTGTGTTCCTGTCATGGGCAGCTCACAGCAGCTCCCAGTTCCCGGACTCTCTGCTGGATCGCAGCAGACCCCAGTCCCTGGACGCCCTGCTGGATCGCAGCAGCCTCCTGGACTCCCTGCTGGTTCGCAGTCGGCTCCTTTCCCGGCTGGATCACAGCAGCACCAACCCCTTGTCGCCGCTGGATTGCAGTCGCCTCCTTTCCCGGCTGGATCGCAGCAGCACCAATCTCTAGTCACCGCTGGATCACAGCCGCCTCCTGCCCCAGTTGGATTGCAGCAGCAGCCATCTCTAGTTGCCGCTGGATCGCAGCCGCCTCCTGCCCCGGTTAGATTGCAGCAGCAGCCATCTCTAGTTGCCGCTGGATTGCAGCCGCTTCCTGCCCCGGTTGGACCGCAGCACACTGCTGAACTCTCTGCTGGGTCGCAGCACTCCACTGAATTCTTTGCTGGGTCGCAGCAGCAGCAGTACCCTCCTTCTCTGCCAGAGTGGCAGGCTCCAGGTTCACGGGCATCACTGGTTCTGCCAGCTCCTCTACCAGTCTCCCTCTCGCCGGCTCCCTGTCCTGCTGTCCTGTTGACGGCTCCCTGTCCTGCTTTCCCGTCACTGGCTCCCTGTCCTGCTGTCCTGTCCCCGGGCCCTGATCTGGTTCTCCGGCCTCCAGAGGGGTTCCGCCTTCACTGCCGGCCTCCAGAGGGGTTCCACCTTCACGCCGGCCTCCAGAAGGGTTCCGCCTTTGCCGCAGGCCTGCAGAAGGTCTCTGCCTTCCCCACCGGCCTCCAGAAGGTCTCCGTCTTCGCCGCTGGTCTCCAGGGACTCTCAGTCTTTTCCGCTGGCCTCCAGTGACATAGTCTTCACCGCCAAACTCCGGTGACTAGCCATCTTTGCTGCCGGCATTCCGCCAGACCTCCAGATGGTGTTGATCTTCGTCGCGGACCTCATGAGATAAGCTCCGCACCTGTCCAGCCCCCATGCCATCCACCCAAGGTTCCCAGCTCCGCACATGTCCAGCCCCCGGGCCGTACGCCCGAGGTTCCCAGCTGCACACATGTCCAGCCCTCAGGCCGTCTGCCCGAAGTCTACCACTTAGCTTTGAATCCCTCCTCCGGACCCCCTCCACCCATTCAGGTTTTGTCATTTCCTGTTTTATTTTGTAGTGTGTTCCTGTCGTGTGTGTGTCGCCGTTGTGTGCATTTTTTGTTGTACCTTGTTGCCGTGCCCAGTTCCTGGCATTTCTTCCCGTAAGTTTGTTTGTATGGATTCTTTGTCTCCCTTGGACCATGTCTGGATTTTGGACTTTACACTTTGCATGCTCCCTGTCAGATTTGTTTAGCCTTGTTGGACTCTTTGCTTGGTTTCTGTTCCTGGCATTTCTTCCCATAAGTTTGTTTGTATGGATTCTTTGTCTCCCTTGGACCGTGTCTGGATTTTGGACTTTACACTTTGCATGCTCCCTGTCAGATTTGTTTAGCCTTGTTGGACTCTTTGCTTGGTTTCTACCACTGCTATCCGGTAACCCATTTCCTATTCCTGGACCTGTATCTGCCTACCTGCCTGTTACCTGTTTGTTGCCTGTCTGCCTACCGGTCTGTCTGCTTGTACCTGCCTGTAAGCTACTTCACCCCAATAAACACTGTAGCCTTCGGGCTACTTCATCCTCATACCGCTTCCTGGTCGTCTGCAATTGGGTCCACATACTGCACCCCTTTACGACAATATCAGGCTTTGGATACACACACAATACAACAAGTATTGTGGTAGATCATATGGTTTGGCTCTGCACGTGGGATTTGTTGACAAGAAGAAAAATATAGAATATCACCAGACCTTTCCATTAAGCTTTATATGTATAGCATACCATGTTATATAGCATACAGTGCGATTAAAAATGTATTCAGACCCCTTCACTTTTTTCCTACTTTTGTATGTTGCAGTCTTATGCTAAAATCTTTTAATTTCATTTTATCTACACTCAATACCCCATAATGACAAAGCAAAACCAAGATTTAGAAATGTGCAAATTCATTCACATCACAAGATGTCTCAATGGTCAGGCCAGCACCTTGCATGGTAGCTCACTGCCATCAGTGTGTGAATGGGTGAATGAGAGGCAAAAATTGTAAAGCGCTTTAGATAAAAGGGCTATATAAATGCAGCATTTACCATTTACAGTGCTGTGAAAAAGTGTTTGCCCCCTTCCTGATTTCTTTTTTTTTTTGTATGTTTGTCAGACTTAAATGTTTCAGATCATTAGCTACACTTAACTTGACAGTTCATGCACTATTACTTTATACCGTATTATTATCATCAACCGGTAAAAACACTTTGTACTTCACACTTATTTTAATTTTATACTTATACCCACTTGGTACTTAATTTATTTTCTGACCTGTATTATAGTGTATTATATTTTTTGCTTAGAACTTCTATTCCTGTGTGCACTGACGTGATAGCTGCTGTAACAAAAGAGTTTCCCCTCGGGGATCAATAAAGTATTTCTGATTCTGATTCTGATCAAACAAATTTAAATATTAGTCAAAGATAACACAATTAAACACAAAATGCAGTTTTTAAATGAAGGTTGTTATTATTAAGGGAAAACAAAATCCAAACCTACACGGCCCTGTGTGAAATAGTGATTGCCCCCTAAACCTAATAACTGGTTGGGCCACCCTTAGCAGCAACAACTGCAATCAAGCATTTGCGATAACTTGCAATGAGTCTTACAGCGCTGTGGAGGAATTTTGGCCCACTCATCTTTGCAGAATTGTTGTAATTCAGCCACATTGGAGGGTTTTCAAGCATGAACTGCCTTTTTAAGGTCATGCCACGGCATCTCAATAGGATTCAGGTCTTTGACTAGGCCACTCAAAAGTCTTCATTTTGTTCTTCTTCAGCCATTCAGAGACCCCACAACAACATCCAAAGAACTGCAGACCTCACTTGCCTCAGTTAAAGTCAGTGTTCATGACTCCACCATAAGAAAGAGACTTTTATTTTCCCTTAATAATAACAACCTTCATTTAAAAGCTGCATTTTGTGTTTACTTGTGTTATCTTTGACTAATATTTAAATTTGTTTGATCTGAAACATTTAAGTGTGACAAACATGCAAAAAAAAAAGAAATCAGGAAGGGGGCAAACACTTTTTCACACCACTGTATGTGTGCGCACACATACACATATACACATATACATATATATGTATACATACATACAGTATATACAGTATATATAGACATACATACATACATACACACATATACTGTATATACATACATATAAAAGATCCCCCTCTCACCCCCATGGGGTGGCATCCTCAAGCTCGGGTCCTCTAGCAGAGGCCTGGGAGTTTGAGGGTTCTGCACAGTATCTTAGCTGTCCCTAGGACTGCACTCTTCTGGACAGAGACTTCTGTTATACCTGGAATCTGCTGGAGCTACTCTACCAGTTTCAGGGTCACAGCCCAGTGCTCCAATTACCACTGGCACCACTGTTGCTTTTACTCTCCTCATATTTTCTACCTCCTCTTTCAGTCCAAGGTATTTTTCAAGCTTCTCGTGTTCCTTCTTCTTGATGTTGCTGTCGCTTGGGATTGCTAGATCTATCACCACTGGTCTACAAACAAACAAGGCCGCAGGCCCCGATGGTGTTTGCCCCAGGGTTCTAAAAGCCTGTGCCCCCCAGTTATGTGGAGTCCTTCAGCATGTCTTCTACCTGAGCCGGAGTCTTCAAAGGGTTCCTATTCTGTGGAAGACATCTTGCCTCGTTCCTGTGCCGAAGACGCCGCGTCCCAGTGGCTCCAAGGACTACAGACCGGTGGCACTGACCTCCCACATAATGAAGACCCTGGAGAGACTGGTGCTGGAACAGCTGCGGCCCATGGTCAGACCCCTCCTGGACCCCCTTCAGTTCGCCTACCAGCCCCGGCTGGGAGTTGAGGATGCCATCATCTTCCTGCTTAACCGCATCTACACCCACCTGGACAAGCCGGCAAGCACGGTGAGGATCATGTTTTTTGACTTCTCCAGTGCTTTCAATACCATCCGGCCAGCCCTGCTGGGTGAGAAGTTGGCAGCGATGCAGGTGGATGCCCCCTCTCCCTTCCTCTTCACCATCGACACCACAGACTTCAGCTACCGCACAGAGTCCTGCCACCTTCAGAAGTTTTCTGACGACTCTGCTGTGGTGGGAAGTATCAGCGGTGGTGATGAGACTGAGTACAGGGCTGTGGTGGGTAACTTTGTCTCATGGTGTGAGCAGAACCATTTGCAGCTCAATGCGACAAAGTCTAAGGAGCTGGTTGTAGACCTACGAAGGGCAAAGGCACCAGTGACCCCGGTTTCCATCCAGGGGGTCAGTGTGGACATTGTTGAGGACTACAAGTACCTTGGACTACATATGGACAATAAACTGGACTGGGCTAAGAACACTCAAGCTCTTTACAGGAAGGGCCAGAGCCTCTATTTTCTGAGGAGGCTGAGGTCCTTCAACATCTGCAACATCCCCCCAAAAAGCACCACAGAGCGCCACAGGAAGTCATTCCTGCCTGTGGCCATCAAACTCATGAACTCCTCCCTCTAAGTGTTAGTCTATATGACCCTAAGTCACTAAACTGGACATTGGATCTGTCATAGTTAGCCACTATGCCCCCCTGATCCTCATGTGCTCTTGTGTATCTGCCCTCCCTTGTGTTTCCTGGCTGTCTCCTGTCCGTTGTTGTCTGTGTAAGTGTGTGTGTGTGTGTGTGTGTGTCTGTGTTCTGGGCTGGCTTCCTGATCTCCCGGCTGCGGTTGATTACCAGCACACCTGATTTTCATCATCATTAACTACCACTGTTTATCTCCCGGGCTCACCCACTCTACCAGCGCCAGATCGTCCTCGTACCTGTGTACACACAACATGAAATGGCCTCAGCACGTAAGTGAACTATTTAAGTGTGTCTATTCTTACCTTGGTGGTAAGCTCGTCTGTCTCTGTCACAGATTCACGCTTTGCCGGTGATCACCGTTCCTGTCTGTCCTCGGGTCCCCGAGACTCCCTTACTACGCCAGCGGCCACGACATTCTTGTCCTCCAACCATCAGACTCCAGTACCAGGCTTCACGGGTCCACCGCCTGGCCAGCCCAGCCTTCCACCACGCCAGCCAGCCCACAACCAGCTCCCTTTATCTCCACTCGAAGCGCCGCCATCCAGTCTCCGACCCGGTTCAGTCGAGTCCACGGAACGGCCACAAACAACACCGGACACTTCGTACTCCCTTGACGATCAGTACAATAAAACTGTTCGAAACTTTATCTGCTCTGTTCGTGTGTCCTGCTTTTGGGTTCCAAGCTCGGTCCTACGACAGGATCATTAACAACACTGCAAAACTTAAAATAATTGTGCAATATTCTCTGTTTAATACTCCGGTGCAATACACTCTGTTTTCAGTTTAAAATTCCCTATTTATTGATAGTTATTCATACTTCTATTACTGCTGTGCAGTATCCACCATCTCATAATAATCTTAATAAGCTACACTTAACTTGACAGTTCATGCACTATTACTTACTACTTGTATTATTACATTGTATTATTATACCGTACATACTTATCATCAACCGGTAAATCCACTTTGTACTTAACACTTATTTTAATTTTATACTTATATCCACTTTGTACTTAATTTATCTTACCTGTATTATAGTGTATAGTGTACAGTGGATATAGAGTATAAAAGCTAAAATAAGTGTAAACCCGCCATGTATTGTGAGGAGCTTCCTTGTCTTTATCAGTAGCCTCTATCTCCTCCTTTGGCCAGTTATACCAGCGGGGTATCCGATGACTGTCGGGGCATATGTGTTGATGACTCAGATCTTGTTCCTCCCGTTCAGCTGACTTTTCAGGACCTGCCTTACTCTGTGTGGGTATTTGGCTGTGGCTGACTTCTTTGCTGCCTCGTCATGGTTTTTTATTTGCTTGCGGGATCCCAAGGTATCTGTAGCTGTCCTGAACATCTGCAATGTTGCCTTCTGGTAGTTCAACCCCCTCGGTTCTGATCATTTCCCCTCTTTTTGATACCATCTGACTGCACTTGTCCAGTCCAAATGACATTCCGATGTTGTTGCTGTAGATCCTGGTAGTGTGGATCAGTGAGTCGATGTCTCGCTCATTTCTGGCATACACCTTGATGTCATCCATGTAGAGGAGGTGACTGATGGTTGCTCCACTTCGGAACCGGTATCTGTAGCCACTCTTTGTGATGATCTGGCTGAGGGGGTTCAGACCTTTGCAGAACAACAGCAGGGATAGTGCATCACCTTGGTAATTGCTGCACTTGATGGTGACTTGTGCAGTTGGCTTTGAGTTGGCTTCTAGACTTGTTTTCCACAGCCCCATTGAATTCTTGATGAAGGCTCTTAGTGCCCTGTTGATCTTGTACATTTACAAGCATTCCAGTATCCATGGCATTGAGTCATATGCTTTCTTGTAGTCAATTCAGGTGGTGCACAGGTTGGTCTGCCTTGTCTTGCAGTCTTGAGTGACTGTTCTATCAACCAGTAGCTGGTGCTTGGCTCCTCTGGTATTACTACCAATTCCCTTCTGGGCCTTGTCCATGTATTGAGCCATGTGCCTACTCATCTTAGCCACTATGATGCCTGACAGGAGCTTCCATGTTGTGCAGAGGCAGGTTATTGGCCAGTAGTTGGATGGAATCGTTCCCTTCTGGGGATCCTTCATGATCAGGACTGTCCGTCCATAAGCAGTTGGTTAATTTGCCAGGCGTTCATGGAGTGCAGTTAGTTTCTTCAGCCAGTAGGTGTGGATCATTATCAGGGCCTGGTGTTATGTGATGCCTCCTCCTCCCATATGTTCTTCCAGTACTGTTCCGTCTCAGGGTAGATCTGTTCTTTGTTCTTTGAGTGGTCGGAAGACTAGAAGGGCGCCATCCAAGTACAGTCCATTTACCATTCTGTAACTCTGAGAGCCAACTAACTTCTCTCCGTGTTGCCTCGATCTTGGCCTCTAGCCTTCTCAATAGGGGATAATGCTCTTTGTGACTTATGGTGTTCATCTTGTAGACAAGCATCTCTAGGTCTCATTGGTCTCAATTATGGTCTTAGTAGAGTTAGTGCTTTGTCACTAAGCCTTGGTAGTCTTGATCTTTTTAATTGGGGGTCCAACTTGGTCATGATCTTCAATCTCAGGTCAGTCGCCCTTGTGTTAAGCAAGTCTGTGCCATAAGGGTGCTGCCGAAACAACCCTGACCTGTCGAGGCATGGACTCCACTAGACTTCTGAAGGTGTGCTGTGGTATCTGGCACCAAGAGTACAGTCTAGACCTGCTCTATAGGAAAAGTGCATTGAGATAACTTCTGTTATGAATTGGTGCTATATAAATAAAATTGAATTGAATTGAATTGAAGATGTTAGCAGCAGATCCTTTAAGTCCTGTAAGTTGCGAGGTGGGGCCTCCATGGATTTGACTTGTTTGTCCAGCACATCCCACAGATGCTCGACTGAATTGAGATCTGGGGAATTTGGAGGCCAAGTCAACACCTTGAACTTGTTGTGTTCCTCAAACCATTCCTGAACCATTTTTGCTTTGTGGCAGGGCACATTGTCCTATTGAAAGAGGCCAATGCCATCAGGGAATATCGTTTTGGTGTACATGGTCTGCAACAATTCTTAGGTAAGTGGTACGTGTCAAAGTAACATCCACATGAATGGGAGGACCCAAGGTTTCCCAGCAGAACATAGCCCAAAGCATCACACTGCATCCTGGTGCTATGTGTTCCCCAGGTAAGCAACACAGGTGGCCATCCATGTGCTGTAAAAAAAAAAAAAACCTGATTCATCAGATCAGGTTACCTTCTTCCATTGCTCCGTGGTCCAGTTCTAATGCTCACATGCCCGTTGTAGGCACTTTCGACAGTGGACAGGGGTCAGCATGGGCACCCTGACTGGTCTGCAGCTCCGCAACCCCATACGCAACAAACTGCGATGCACAGTGTGTTCTGACACCTTTCTATCATAACCAGCATTAACTTTTTCAGCAATTTGAGCTACAATAGCTCGTCTGTTGGATAGGACCACACTGGCCAGCCTTCGCTCCCCACGTGCATCAATGAGCCTGGGCCGCAAATGACCCTGTCGCCGGTTCGCCACTTTTCCTTCCTTGGACTACTTTTGATAGGTACTGACCACTGCAGACCGGGAACACCCCACAAGAGCTGCAGTTTTGGAGATGTTCTGACCCAGTCGTCTAGCCATCACAATTTGACCCTTGTCAAAGTCCCCTAAATCCAACAAGGATTTCAGTTTTATTTGAGTTGAGCTGAAGAAAATGTATCGACATCCAGTTTTTTATGTCAAACAGGCAGAGTTCTGCAGAGAACTCAGTGTACTAAGGTCAGTGGGCTTTACAGGGAGGTACAACTGTGTGTCCGCATAACAATGAAAAGAAATACCATGTCTGCAGATGACATCACCCAAGGGGAGCATATATTAGGAGAACAGTATTGGTCCCAGAATTTAACCTTGAGGCCATAGTTGAAATGGGAAAAGGATGACATGAAGTTATTAATGGTGACACAGAATTTCCTATTGGATAAATATGATGAGAACCAGTCTAATGCAGTGCCAAATATGTCCACCCAGTGCCTCAGTCTATCTAGAAGAATGCCATGATCAATAGTGTCAAAGGCAGCACTTAAGTCCAGCAGCACAAGAATTGAACACTGTGTCTGCATTCATTAAAAGGTCATTAGTGACTTTGAGAAGGGTTGTCTCAGTGCTGTGGTGCTGACAAAAGTCAGATTGGAACTTTTCAAAGGTACTATTGTTTTCTACAGCAGCGAAAAGCTGCTTAGAAACAATTTTTTCAAGAACCTTGGAAATAAAAGGCAGTTTGGAGATTGGACGATAGTTATCTAGGAGGGTAGGATCAAGCCCAGGTTTTTTAGGACTGGTTGGAGACAAGCAGTTTTCAAGTAACTGGGATGCAGCCAGTAGACAGCAAGGTGTTCGTTATAGTTCGCAAATTGGGTGCAATACAATCCATAACTTCCAATAAGAACTTAGTTGGGATTTTGTCCAGAGGGCTGAAGGATACTCTAATAAGAGACATGATGCCTGTGAGTTCAGGCAGAGTAACAGCAGAAAAATTGCTCAAAGAATCCCTGAGCAGGTGATCCACATCTAAAATCAGCAGGGGTACAAGGAGAGGCTGGGTTAACTAACTGATCCACAGTATTACATAGGAATCTGGGGTTGTGCTGACGGGCAGAAATATGTGCAGAGAAATGGCATGTTCTTGCATCCTTCACCATCCTATTATAAAGGAGTATAACTCTTTCATATCCACACAAGTGGACCTGGAGACCTGATTTCTTCCATCTGCATTCTGCATTTCCTTTTACATCTTTGAATACTGTTATTTACCCATGGCTGTTTTCTAGTCTTTGAGTTTGGTCTATTTTTCAGAGGAGCTATGAGATCTAAGGTTGAAGAACACAGGTAGTTAAAAGAATCAACCAACTTGTTGGAGTTGGAGGAATCAGGAAACGCATTTCCAGGAGAATTGAACAGTGTACAGAATTTTGAGGCACTGTGCTCATTAAGGACGTGTGTATACTCAGAGCGGGATAAGACAGTACTAGCAGCCTGTAATTCACAGATTAAAGCAATGCATAGGTGATCAGATACAAACATGTCCCCAATTTACATAGATGGTATTCTCAGACCCAGACTAAAGACTAGGTCTAAAGTGTGGCTACGGGAATGAGTTTGGCCAGACACATGTTGTTGAAAGTTAAAAGAGTTAGTGATATTTAAAAAATCAGCAGCAAGGGCACTAGAAGACTCATCAACATGAATATTAAAATCACCACAAAGAACAATTCTATCATAATTTAAAACAAGCCTGGATACCAGTTGGTTTAGGGGGGCCATAAATAATAGCAAATATGACTGGGAGGGGGCCACTAAGTTTAAACATGAGCACTTCAAAGGAGGAAAAATCATTGCAAGCTATGAGGTTACATTTTAAATGCTAAACGTTAAACGTTTCATTAGAGAGGGATCTTACATTGAGAAGAGCCATCTTAAAAAGTCTGTGCTGGGTCAAAACTGTGAATTGGGTCAATTACGTGAGGAGTACAGTACAGCGTGCTGCAGGTTAGCCGCCAGCATGTGACTACCTGACTTGTATGGGTGAAGACCGTCTCGTGCAAACAAGGAAGAACGATCCTAGAATAAGTTAAAATTGTGAATAAAACCAATGTCATGGGTACTGCAGACAGACTGGAGCCAGGTATGAAGGCTGAGGATCCTGCTAAAACGGCCAATTCCACGACCCAGTGTAGGAATTGGACCTGAAATAAAACCATGCTTTCCACTGCTGTTGAGATGGTCAAGAAGAGGCGGATGAAGTCTACTTTCGTCAGCTCAGATTGCTGACAGGCAGTGTAATTGGTGCTAACATGGACTATGATTTTCATGATAGTTGTCGGGAGTGCAGCCAGAAGTCCGGGGAGCTTTTCGAGGATGTTGGGGGTCTTAGCTCTGGGAAATCAGTGTGTGACTGCATTAATGAAGCGGATATTACTTACTATGGAATCTCCAACTATCAGCGTAGTTGGGGGGATGAGAGGAAGCACAGTCGATGATCGTGGAGACTGCCGAGTTCCATCAGCTGTCCCTGGGATAGTTGTGGCCAGGGACTGCTGCGGCGAGGGGGCGGCGTCCTTCTTAGCAGAGGGGTTTCTTGGCTGTCTCTGAACGAATGAGACCTCCAAAGCTTCTCCTGATCACAGCCTCTTTCAGTAACTTGCGGCGAGAGGAGGAGGACTTGACTGCTGGAAGATGGGAGCGTCCCTCCAGTGGAGGAAAGTCCTGCGTATCCAGGATGTCAAACCTGTTGGCCAGCGGGAGGTCTTGATGTGAAAGAGGGGGAGGTGGGCGCTTTGCACCATGTCTGTCCTTGCAGGCTACAGTTCAGTGCTTCGGTTGATGTGGAGTCGAATTCACCGGAGTCTTCTCACCACCCCCGCCAACAAGTGGGGCTCGGCAAGGAGTAGAAATGGCCATTGCTTTGGGCTTTGCACCCACGAGGAGCCACGGATCTTTAGGCTTAGCTGAAATGGCTTCATGCTCCGGGGCTCCCCCCTTTAACACAGCAGAAAGCCCCACAAGAAATATAAAACAGAAAATGGCACACTAAAATCTAATAAGTCTTGGGAAAACAGTGGTTTGCTCCTCTAATAGTGTATTTGTTTAAAAACTAAAAGAAACAGAATCACATTAATACAAGAAATATTTCACAAACATATATGCAATGTAAAAGTAAATAATATACCTTACTAGACTGGAACACAGTCCCCTCCCCCAGTTGGAGACATGCAGGTGACTGGAATCTATATTTATAAAGAACCATGTTAATATTGTATTAAAAGGACTAAAAGTCTATTTAAAAACATCTCCGTTCTGCTTGAGCATACCTTATTTCTTGGCTGATGTGCCTAAGCAATCACTCCAAGTTTTAGTCCCTCACCAAACATGAAGAATACTATGATCTAAAAGAAATATTTAATGGTTCAGTTTCACTATTAAAATCGTGCTTTTAAATATATTTTAAAAAGGGAGCCTATCAAATCAAGCACCAACAAAGGCTGGCCTCAGCAGCTCTCTCAGGTGTGTCTCAGTGCAGGAAGAAAGGCCCAGATGAGCTTCCCGCCCCTTTTTATAGACTCTGCCCCTTGCCTGGGTCCTAGTGTTAGCCTTCCTGTTACCGTCCCTTCCACATGAATGACATGACTGGCATTTTCCCTGCTTCTCTCAAGCATGCTGTAATTTCACCTCTGTTGAAGAAACACAACCTAGATCCATTTGTAATTAATAATCACAGACCAATTTCCAATCTTCCTTTTCTAAGCAAAATACTTGAAAGAGTTGTATACAAACAACTGGATGAATAGCTTTCAATTCACAATATATACCATACATACCAATAGGGTTTCAGAGCCAATCATATCACTGAAACAGCTCTCATAAGAGTAATCAATGACCTTAAGATCAGCAGTGACTCAGAGAGTTTTGCTTGATCTCACTGCTGCCTTTGACACTGTTGATCATGACAGTTTATTTCAAAGGCTTCATGTTTCAGTCAGCTTAGCTGGTCGTATTCTTAACTGGTTTTCATCCTACTTAAAGGACAGGAGCTTTCATGTTTCAATAGGTAATTTTAAATCTGCAGAAACAACAATTTTCTCTGAGGTTCCACAAGGGTCAGTCCTTGGGCCACTGCTCTTCAATCTACACATGCTCCAGCTTGGTATTATCATAAAGAAACATAATATATCCTACCATTCATATGCCGATGACACAAAGTTGCACATTTCACTTTCCTCTGGTGATCTCAGTCCTGTTAACAAACTAGTAAACTGCATTGATAATATTAATTGCTGGATGTCGCAATGAGATAACTTCTGTTATGAATTGGCGCTATATAAATAAAATTGAATTGAATGTCCAGAAACTTTTTACAGCTGAATACAGACTGAGATACTCATAGTTGGTCCTAAAAGTCAGAGACAGAAAATGTATTCACACTTGGCATCGCTGTCTCTGAAATACAGTGAGCAAGTCAGAAATCTTGACATTAGTTTGGATACTGATCTCAATTTTGAAAATCACATTACCAATATCACCAGAACAACGTTTTATCACTTAAAAATATATATCAAAACTTATAGCATTCATATCTCAAAATTACTCTCAGAAACTGGTTCATGCATTCAGCTCAACCAGGTTAGACTACTGTAATGCTCTATTTGCAGGACTATCCAAACAATCAGTAGGACGGCTCCAGTTCAGTAAAAATGCTGCAGCCAGAGTCCTTACACGTACACGAACATTTTAACATATTATTCCAGTACTGAAATCACTTCCCCGGTACAATACAGAATCACCTTCAAAATCCTGCTAATAGACTATACAGCACTTAATGGTCCGGCTCCTCAGTACATTGCTGACTTGCTCACTGATTATAACCCGATCAGGCCTCTCAGGTCATCAGGCGGAGGTCTTCTAGCTGTACCCAGAATTACATCTAGGTCAGGTTAGGATGCCTTCAGTTACTGTGGTCCTGCTCTCTGGAACAGGCTGCCTGCTGACTTGAGGTCATCACAACTGTGTCCACATTCAAAAGCAAACTCAAAACTTTTCTATTCCTATTCTCCCAGGCTTATTTAAGTTAATTACTGTGTGTGTGTGTGTGTGTGTGTGTGTGTGTGTGTGAGTGAGTGTGTACTTGTGGTAGCACTTGTTTCTTGTACAGTTGGTTACATGTGCGGCCATGTGATAGGGCAGGGGTTTCTGTTTGATTGTGTTGATGTTTTTGGGTTTATATTGCTGTATGGTATGTTTAATGTTGGGTGTATGCTTCATCAGTTTCTGCATCTTACTCTTGCTTATATTCTTATATTTATGTTTCTTATGTTACCTGTGTTCTCATGTTTATGCCTATATTTTTATATTTTGTCTTCCAATGTAAAGCACATTGAGTTGGATGACCTGTTGTATTTAAAATGAATGCAGCTCTGGAAAAAATTAAGAGACCACTGCAAATTATTCTTAAATCAGCATCTTTACATGTATGACATCCATTCCATTCCAGTGTCTGTTGAATTCCCACACACTTCATAAGAACAAGGTCAAGCAGCAGACATTGGGGACAACAAAGCTACAGACCGGCAGAGGGCACAAACGACTCTCCACTGACCGGGATGACTGCCAACTCATTTGAACAACTGTAGCATGACATCAAGCGACATTCTACAAAAAGAATCGCAAACGGCAGCTGGGGTGAAGTGCACGGCAAGGACGGTTTGAAACAGGCTCCAAAGGTCAGGGCTGCAGTCGTGCAAAGCTAGAAAAAAGCCCGATGAGAAGCAAAGAAGAGCCAGGCTGAGGTTTGCAAAAGACCATGAGGATTGGACCATAGAGGACTGGAGTAAGGTCATCTTCTCTGATGAGTTAAATTTTCACCTTTGCCCAACACCTGGTCGTCTAATGGTTAGACAGAGGCCTCGTGAGGCCTACAAGCCACAGTGTCTCGCACCCACTGTGAAATTTGGTGGAGGATCGGTGATGATCTGGGGGTGCTTCAGCAAGGCTGGAATCGGGCAGATTTGTCTTGATGAAGGACGCATGAATCAAGCCAAGTACACGGTTGTCGTGGAAGAAAACTTGCTTCCTTCTGCTCTGACATGTTCCCCAACTCTGAGGATTGGTTTTTCCAACAGGACAATGTTCCATGTCACACAGCCAGGTCAATCAAGGTGTGGATGGAGGACGACAAGATCAAGATCATTCCTATGGAATGTGATCAAGAGGAAGATGGATGGTCACAAGCCATCAAACAAAGACTTTATGCAGCAGGAGTGGCATAAAGTCACCCAACATCAATGTGAAGGACTGGTGGAGAGCATGGCAAGACGCATGAAAATCAGGGTTATTCCACCAAATATTGATTTCTGAACTCTTCCTAAGTTAAAACATTAGTATTGTGTTGTTTAAAAATTAATATGAACTTATTTTCTTTGCATTATTCAAGGTCTGACAACACTGCATCTTTTTAGTTATTTTGACCAGGTGTCATTTTCTGCAAATAAATGCTCTAAATGAGGTATTTTTATTGAGAATTTGGGAGAAATGGTGTCAGTAATTTATAGAATAAAACAAAAATGTTCATTTTACCCAAACACATACCTATAAATAGTAAAACCAGAGAAACGGATCATTTTGCAGTGGTCTCTTAATTTTTTCCAGAGCTGTATATATAAAATATGTTAATGCTTCTGATTTGCTTGATTTCTTCAAATGTGTCTGTTGCTTTCATAGTCTCCATGGTCAAAGTTTCTTTGTTCTAGCCCCACTGCCATAATCCATTATAAATTTAATTTCTGGATGGTCAGCATACTGTATTTTGTTAACTTTGTTTATTGCATTTATCTTATTCAGCATGAGTCACTGTGTTAAACGTATTTAATCACTAAACATTTTAAACTGAGCTGTTTCTCTTACTTCCCCTTTACCGCTTTAGAAGTGCTAGGTGACATTTGTCCAAATAACTTTTAAATCTGTATACATTCTATACATAAAATACTGAGTGGGTGGTTATAATTGCTAGTGTTAAGTCTCCAGATTGTGTGCATTTGTTTTTGTGAAAACTTTTAGAAGGACTAACAATTGTTAATGAAAACAATAAAATCCATTCCTAGAAATGAAAACATATTGATAGGCCTGATCGTACTTGACGCATGCGCTCCAAATGACATGCCAATTTGCCAGTGTTTTCTACAGTAGTAGCGGAAGTAAGGAAAATCTTACTTCAAAATAAAACAAAAAGAATATCACATGAAAAACTGTTGCAGGTTGAGCAGAACATCCAAGCAAGTACCATGCGGGGTTATTGCTGTGAATCCGGATGTTTGAACGTCCACTTCCCAGTTTTAGTAGCCTTAACAGCAGGTGCGAGCTGCTACACAAAGAGCTAGAATCATAGAGGCTAGACGAATACAGGAAACAACTTTGAACAAGAACAGAGGGATTTCTATGCATCTGTATTTATTAATTCGAAAACGTTTCGTCAACAATTCTTACTTTGAAGATTGTGTCTGGAAGTTGTCTTTTTCATTCCAGCTAACTTGACCCTGGTCTCCAACACCTCCCATCAATTTATCTGAAGAAGACTTCCGGTGGTGTGTCATGGCGGTGGCATGGTGAATCCTACAGAAAGGGAAAAATACTCGCCCCTTTCGTCCTTTCCCATCGATTCAGGACAGATTTTCATGCATAAATAAGCCTGTCAGCTCCGGCCTCATACCTTGGATTTACCAGCACAGCGTTGCGGTGTTCCTCCGCCCGGCCATGGCGGCTCACAAACCAGTGGAGTGGGTCCAGGCCGTGATTACTAGATTTGATGAGCAGGTAAGATGGGTTGATTCAGTGGATGGGTGTAGCAAGCTTTGGTAGTCTTAAGGCCCCACCACTCCGACTAACGTTACATTTACACAGACGAGGTCCTTTTTAAAAACGAAGTTTAGGAGCGTTCTCCCGTCAGTTCTCGACTGAAATGTGTTCTGTATTGCTTGTTCCAGATGCAAAACACTGAAGATGAGGTATTTTTTCGCTAGCGCTGTGTCCACGATCAATTAGCAGAGTTATCCCACATTTGTCCTGGGATTTTACGGACTTAGCCGGTCAACTGCAAATTAATACACAGTAAAGCAATATGTCAGGGACAACATGCACACAAGCGTCTGTGTTTCTGTGTTTTAACGTTAAAGTCCTTAAGCTAACGTTTTCTTTCGTGCCAGCTAGGTAGCTAACATTAGCAGGCCTAGCTATCTAATGTAAACAAATAAGATGTGACTGGGTTAGCACGCTGCATTCATATGAGCAAATTAAGTTACTGTGATGTGAGGAAACGTCAGCAGTAAGAGTGAATGCTGCTCTCCCTGCGAACTCATTTCTTAACAACCATTGTCAGGTTGTCTGCTTCATATAGCAGGAGAAACATCAATAGTGAAACTTTATTTTTCCTTTATTTTTTTCATAAGGAATGTATAGCTACAATTTACATTTAGTATTTTCATGTGCTCATATTAAAACTGATCATAGTTACTAGCTGATACTTTTAACTATGGTATATCAGCAAGGTTTGTATAGCTTGCACCATCTGTTGTAAAATGAAACCTACAGTCATAAACTGAAGAACTTGCTGAATACTCAAGCTATGTACATATTTAATAAGAAAAAATACACTCAGAAAAATGGTAAATGTTAGTAATCTTCAACTCTCTGCCAGTCATACCAATCAGTTAGCATTACAAAATGAATTGTCTTTGTTGTAAGAAGAAAAATCTGACAGCCAGTTTGTGTTGGAAAACCCCCCAACAGTGTTTGCCATTTAAAAGTAATTTAGCTATGTTTAGTCCCTAGAAGTCTTTGGCTCTGGTGTTAGTTGCCACAGATCACAGATTGTAGCTGGGGTTTAGCAGCTCAGTTTGGATTACTACTGGTTTAAAGTATTATATTCACTTCTTTGTTATTGTTACCCTAAGCCCCAACTAAAGCCTTCCAGTCAGCTTATTTTAGTTTTTCTCTCAATAAATATGCTGTTTATTATTGATGCTAAAATATTTTCCTCTTGTTATCTAGCTAAACATCATTGAATTCAATTTCAGTTTTATTTATATAGCGCCAATTCATAACAGAAGTTATCTCATTGCACTTTTCCTATAGAGCAGGTCTAGACCGTACTCTTTATAATGTTAATTACAAAGACCCAACAAATCCCACCATGAGCAAGCATTTGGCGACAGTGGCAAGGAAAAACTTCCTTTAAGAGGGCAGAAACCTTGGACAGAACCAGACTCAATAGTGGGCGGCCATCCGCCGCTGCTGCCATCCGCCGCTGCTGCCATCTATTGTGCTTGGTGAATAGAAATACATACATAGGTTCCTTGCGGTGGTGCTGGAGGCCAGGGCAATGCCATCTAGAGGTAATTGGGGCCAAGTACAATAACTTGAATTGCAGGTCATCCAGGTTTTTATGATCGATAGAAATAATTGGGTATCATCTGCATAAAAATGAAAGTTTATGGATTGTTTCCTAATAATATTGCCTAAAGGAAGCATATATAAGGTGAATAAAACCTTGTGAAACTCCGTGACTAACTTTGGTGTGCACGGAGGACTCACTGTTAACATGCACAAACAGAGATTGAGGATTTAAACCAGCTTAGTGCGGTTCCTTTAATGCCAGTTAAAGGTAATTTTGACCAGTGCTGTCTCTGTGCTATGATCTCTAAATCCTGACTGAAAATCTTCAAATAAATTATTTTTATTTAGAAAGTCTGCATTCATTAAAAGGTCATTAGTGACTTTGAGAAGGGCTGTCACAGTGCTGTGGTGCTAACGAAAGCCAGATTGAACTTTTCAAAGGTACTATTGTTTTCCACAGCAGCAAGAAGCTGCTTAGATACAAGTTTTTCGAGAATCTTCAAAATAAAAGGCAGTTTGGAGATTGGACGATAGTTGTCCAGGAGGGTGGGATCAAGCCCAGGTTTTTTTTTAGGACTGGCTGGGCACAAGCAGTTTTCAAGTAACTGGGATGCAGCCAGTAGACAGCAAGGTGTTCATTATAGTTAGCAAATTGGGTGCAATACAATCCATAACTTTCAATAAAAACCTAGTTGGGATTTTGTCCAGAGGGCTGGAGGATACTCTCATAAGAGACATGATGCCTGTGAGTTCAGGCAGAGTAACAGCAGAAAAATTGCTCAAAGAATCCCTGAGCAGGTGATCCACATCTAAAATCAGCAGGGGTACAAGGAGAGGCTGGGTTAACTAACTGATCCACAGTATTACATAGGAATCTGGGGTTGTGCTGATGGGCTGAAATATGTGCAGAGAAATGGCATGTTCTTGCATCCTTCACCATCCTATTACAAAGGAGTGTAACTCTTTCATGGCCACAAAGTGGACCTGGAGACCTGATTTCTTCCATCTGCATTCTGCATTTCCTTTTACATCTTCGAATACTGTTATTTAACCATGGCTGTTTTCTACTCTTTGAGATCTAAGAATCTTGAAAAGTTTTGGAAAAGTCATGGAACATATTTGAAAATTATGGTTTGTGATATCATACCTCAGTCACACCTGTGACATCCATTCTACATCATGGGCTACGCAAAGACAAAATATTCAGCATTTGGACATCTTCCAGCCCTCACTCAACACAGCTAATTAATCAAGATTAATTAAATAAACTTTGTCTTTACCTGCTGCCATTTTCTCGTGAGTAGGGATGGGTATCATTATGATTTTTATTGATACTACTATTCTTATCTGTTCTTTTTCATTAGTAAATAATTGCTTTTTAAGTACTGCTTTTGAAGAACACAGGTAGTTAAAAGAATCAACCAACTTGTTGGAGTTGGAGGAATCAGGAAACGCATTTCCAGGAGAATTGAACAGTGTACAGAATTTTGAGGCACTATGCTCATTAAGGACGTGTGTGTACTCAGAGCGGGATAAGACAGTACTAGCAGCCTGTAATTCACAGTTAAAAACAATGCATAGGTGATCAGATACAAACATGTCCCTGATTTCCACAGATGGAGTTTTCAGGCCCAAAGTAAAGACTAGGTCTAAAGTGTGGCTACGGGAATGAGTTTGGCCAGACACATGTTGTTGAAAGTTAAGAGTTAGTGATATTTAAAAAATCAGCAGCAAGGGCACTAGAAGACTCATCAACATGAATATTAAAATCACCACAAAGAACAATTCTATCATAATTTAAAACAAGACTGGATAAAAATTCAGTTCCAACAAGAAGGAGCCAGTTGGTTTAGGGGGGCAATAAATAATAGCAAATATGACTGGGAGTGGGCCACCAAGTTTAAATATGAGCACTTCAAAGGAGGAAAAATCATTGCAAGCTATGAGGTTACACTTTAAATGCTCCAATTTAAATATTTTTGACACTTGAATTGCATTAAGTAAATATACGGTTTTCTTCATTGTTTTGTATAATATCTGCAGAGAGAGGAGTGTCAGTCTTGATCTGGTGCGGCAGGAACTTCAATCACTGTCGTACATTTTTATAAATAAATGTAACTGAGCAGAATATTAGAGGGCCGAGCAGAAGTGCATCAAGTAAAATACATTGCTCACAAGTACAATGAGGACTTGTCCACCTGCATAGAAATTCTTATCCAAATTGGAGAAAGTAATGCAGAGATGTGGCTCACTTCCTGTTTATGTCCTCGCTGCCAACTCTGTCACAGCCAAATGATCTGCAATAAATGATGTGAGTGTTCATGACAGAACTTGAGGAATGTGAACTGTTCACTCACTGTTTAAAGAAACTGTTAAGCCTATTCAACTGTCTTTCATCGTGGGTCATGAAGAAATCAGTTACTTTTAAATGGTAGTGGTATCCCAATCCAGTCCACAGGATCGGGAGCATTTTAATTGATTGTTATCGGTTACATAAGCCTGATCCATATCTGATTTGATTTTTACAGAGTTTGTACGGTCTTGACAAAAACCTGGAACAGTCATGGAATTTCAAAACTGCAAGTTTTGGAAAAATGTGAAATCTTGAAAAGTTTTGGAAAAGTCATGGAACATATTTGAAAATTATGGTTTGTGATATCATACCTCAGTCACACCTGTGACATCCATTCTACATCATGGGCTACGCAAGGACAAAATATTCAGCATTTGGACATCTTCCAGCCCTCACTCAACACAGCTAATTAATCAAGATTAATTAAATAAACTTTGTCTTTACCTGCTGCCATTTTCTCGTGAGTAGGGATGGGTATCATTATGATTTTTATTGATACTACTATTCTTATCTGTTCTTTTTCATTAGTAAATAATTGCTTTTTAAAAATGTTATTTAAAAGAATAAATATAGGACAGGATTACAATTGAATATTTTAAATATAACAATGTTTCTAGAGCAGCAGCAGTGTTTACAACTGCAAACTCACAATATAAACTCAATAATATCTCACTGGAAACAAATCTAAAATGCCAGTAAAATAAATCGTATTCCTGACATCAAAATACTGAGTGATGTGTTCTTCATTCTTTCTGAACATCAGTCAGTATCAGTCCTTCCTCCTGTCCTCTGTACTCCTCTCTCTGCTGCGATTCACTGCAGCTAAGTTACCTGGTAGAGGGAGGAGGGGTTGGTTTGTCTCAGTCAGCAGTAAGTTTTAAGATTTATGACAAACTAAGCTAAACAGTCAGACTCCATACAGACAGCTTTGGTTTAGCTTGTTTGTAACAATTCACTGTTAGCCGAGCTAGCTCGCTGTGCTTGTGTAAAACATGAGACTGCAGACAGAGCAGATTAAAACACAGCTTTCTACATGACATGTTTATTTTTGTTGAACAGATGTATTGATAAAGTATTGCTTTTTACTCGCGGAGGTTTTATTACACTTCAGTAACAAGCGTAGTTGTTGTCAACTCAAGTAATCTCCACCATGGCCTGTCTGATCTGCTGACTGCTGACTGTGCTCTGTGAGTGGGTGTGTGTGTGGAGGAGCTCAGCCCGACACAGACAGCAGGAGGCTGCAGCAAGTGTGATAATACTACGGTCTTTAATGATTTAGCCCTGGGGCCCGTTTAATACTGGGTTTCAGTACCCATCCATACTCGCGAGTGCCCAGTTGGTATGTGCAACTCTCAACAGAGATAGCTACTTCCATTATCATCTCCGGAAAAATCCATGGGTTTAATTCTTTTTGACCACTTGCCCAATTGGGCAAATGAGTTGATAGATTTACTTGCCCAACGTGGCATTTTACTTGCCCCGAGCAATCCTTATTGTCGAGCCCTGTATATATATCATGATATGGCACATGTATGTAAATTCATGTAAAATAATCAAATTGTTTTACAATCATTGATATAAATGGGTTGGATAAAATGATAGAAACACCTGTTAGTATAATGCAATACAGTTCATCAGCACCACATCCTCCAAAATGATCATACGTTTGATTCAACACCTCTCTAAAACAGTTTCAGCAAAAACTGAACATTATAACCTTCATGAAGGTAGGATTTATTGCAGGACTGTTGTTGTTGACTGCATTAGTTTTAGTTAGGTGGACCTAATAAACTGGACCCTGAGTGTATATGTGACCTTTAGAGGAATGGTTAAGCCTAGCTGTGTGAAACAAAGCTCACTGACCGCGCTGTGCTGCACTGGACTGCAAACAGAGGCCTATGGCCTGTTTTATGTTGTGTATTATGTGCATGTGATGGTTTGACAGTCTGACTTCATGATGGAACCATGAGGGAACCATTGAGTCCAAGACTTTCAATTAGGAGTCCAATTTTTATGCCTGATGCAGCTAGGCCTGTCGCGATGATTACGTTATCGTCTTATTGTACGATATATGGACATGACCTTGATCATTTTTGCTGACCTCAGTATTGCCTGTTTTGTTTAAATGCGTGTTTGTTTACATAAGAATGTCACCAACATTTTAGCCAACATGATGCCGGAATAAACAGCAGGGCTTTCTCTACCATTCCCAACTTGGGGCGCAGTGCTTAAGTGTTTTTGCACAGCGCCTAAGCTGAATGAACAGAGAAAACTATGCTGAGACACGTTTTGCAGTCATTTCTGGTCGCGCTGGTTCTGTCCTCTCGTCGTCTGCTCTCTGTGTGGAGTTTCACTGTGGGCGGGGCTTAGGCAGCTCCACCACACACACACACGCACTACAGTGTTACCAACTTGGTGACTTTCTTGCTAGATTTAGCGACTTTTCAGACCCTCTTAGCGACTCTTTCTAAAAAGCGACTAGTGACAAATTTAGCGGCCTATTCAGACCATCATGGAAAAGGCGAAAAATATATTCATATATTGTAACTGATTCCCATGCATGCTGCTCAGAGCGCCGGGGTCTCTCCCTCTCCTCTTGCACCGTGTGCAGACAGTCAGTAGGTGCAGCAGGTTTGAGCTTCACTCGCACTCTTTCTATCCAGTTCTCTGGATTGGAGTGGTACTATAGCTTGTTTGTTTGATCTTCTCCCTCCCTTTAACTTTTTTACTTCAAATATACAATGTTATGATGTTATTATGTTTGTGATTATTTGGTTAAAGATTTTTCTATCACCCTTGCTGCAAGCCACACAACCCCTATGCTTTATGCAAATGAATGCGATGGAATGCCATATCGTCCAACAAAGGTAGTTATTGTGACAGGCATAGACACAGCTGATGGTTGTTGGACAAAACTCGAACATGAGAGAAATATTCAGATGAAACAGTTAGGATAAAGTGAAGCAAATTAGTTTTGAATTTAATAAAGCGTTACTGTTTTGTCATCACAAAATAATAAATGATTTGTTTGATTTTTTTCATTAGCCACATTTTTACCATCATTTTACAACAGTTGATTGCTGGTCAAACAAAACAAGAAATTTTTGCTGGGCATTTTCTGTATTTTCAGACAATTTGTAGACCAAATGATTAATGGAGGAAGTAATCTAAAGATGAATCGATAATGTAAATAATTTAAAGTTTCAGCCCTAATTTTGTTTACTGTGCCTGATGATTCTCAGCGGTCTGCAACGTTCTGAAACCTGCCCGTTTACAACAATGTGACTAGTCAGACGTTGTATCGTCTTCATAGCAACAACTCTCTGTACTTCCGTTTTAACTGCAAGCTTTTCGGACTTTTTGTTGCTGGATATAATTTGTAGCATCTTAAAATATGAATGAGGTTAGTGAGTTAATTGCTACAGTTGCATTTCTGCAGTTTGTTGATCTTATCTGAGTAAATTTTAAGGCTTGTGTCATACAGACATGGCTTACGTTCTATAACCAGCCATTGGCGACTTGACAAGCTGAGTCGCAGGTGACACCATCAGCCAGCTTGAGTTAGCTGAGATAGGCCATCGCTTACATCGCTGCAACTTTTCCCTGCAAAGATCTAAAATGGATTTGTCTAGGTCTGGGCTATATAGCTTATAAATAATATCTCGATATTTTTAGGCTATGCCGTGATTACGATATATATCTCGATATACACATGTTCTTTAAAATAACATACCGTAAATTCTCAAATAGTGCAGAAATATGATCTTGTAGAATATCATGCATTGTTGTTGATTAAACTACCCAACAGTATATAAAGTAGTTAAAATTAGCTCAACCGTAAACATCTACAGCAGTGAAATGTAACATACACATTAATGCAGCAGTAATATTAATCCAAAAACGTCAGATATAATAGATATAATTCCTGCAACCTGAGCTCATCTACACACTTTATGGCTGACTAAAGTAACATAACTACCCCTCACTGGCGACCAGCGGAAACACTGAAAACTCGAATATGATGATATGGTCATCAGCTATATCGCACATTAATTAGTATTTGAATATATCGAATATATTCGATATATCGCCCAGCGCTAGTTTCGTCTCATCGTGAATCTTTGGTCTAAACTGTTTTGTGAGGCTTGCTGATTTGATGAAAAAGTTTTATTGTCGTTCAAATTGTGACATTGTTGACATTTTTGTGAGACCTAGTTTTGATTACAGTGCGTCTGGGATTCAGCAACAATAATGCAGATGGACCATTAGTAGCCTGATGATAACATATAGCATAGCATGTACGCCAAGAAATGAAGCATTCTGAAGGAAATTAAATGATAACACCCCATTGTTCAGTCAGTCCAAAATGAGGCACACTGTAGTATTTACACTGGAACTTTTTCATCCTGCCTCGACCATTGTAAATGGTGGCACTGGCGGTACCTGCATATAGCTAATCTCTAATCTTGGTTTAACTGAGTTAACATTTGTGCTAGGAGTTGTACAACTTTGATTGACACAAAATTTCACAAGGGGCCCCAAAATGGTTTGATATTTACTGTAAATTATCAAAAAACAGCCAGTTTGGCTATGACGTGGCCAACATAAACAAATAAAGTAATAATAGTTGCATCAGTACAACAAACAGTCATGTCATACTTACCCTCTGCTGACAACACTGCCTTTTAACAAAAAAACGTTTTTTCATTCACTAATTATTTCCAAGTTGTTTCTAGTTTTTAAACTACTGTCAATTAAACTCAATACATTGTGCAGGCATTTCACATTAAAAGCCTTTCAGGAAAGGGAGGGATTGTGCCCTTGGAGCCGCTGGAAGGGGTTTAATGTGAAATATCAGTACAGGAAGTGTTGAGTTTCATTGATGTTGATCGAAAAACTGAAAAGTAGAAGCGACTGGAAATAATATGTGAATGAAAACAGTATTTCTGTCAAAGAAGAGAAAGTGTTCTCAGTAGAGGGCTGACTGTTGTTGTACTGATGAAATTACAGCTGTGGAAATGTACATTACACTGAATCTATCAACAGGTAAACATGAAGGAAGTGTTGTTTGCAATTACAGCTAACAAGCAGATCAGAAAAAGAGGGGCTTCTTATTTAAATATGATCAATTATACTTTTAAAACTGTCGCTCTGCTGTTGTGGTTAATAAAGGCCCGACCACTATTTGAGAATTGAATTTCTTTTCTCTCTTTGTATCATCACTTCTTATGGGGTTTTCACAGTCTTTACTGCAAGTAACGGTTCTTTTCATTACCACTTGATCAATCAATTATTTTTGGAGTGATCAGGTCTAGGGGTTTGAACCCCTAATGTATTCACTGGGAATTGTGTATAGCAGAGACTCTCCTACACGAAGGCTAAGCCACCGACTCTAAACACTGTTTTGGACATGTTCAGTATGATCTGAATGTGAATGCTACAGTATGTGATGATAGCAACATAATACAAATAACAAAGCTGACAATGCTGTCAAAACACACTTTTTTAATGGTGAATTGACTTCACTGTAATTTAATACCATGAGCTGAACAGTGTGACTGCATCGTCATCCTCTCTTGTCTTTTCCTTCAGCTTCCCATTAAAGTTGGACACCAGAACACCCACACCAAAGTCAGCACAGAGCACAACAAGGAATGTCTGATCAACATCTCAAAGTACAAGTTCTCCCTCGTCATCAGTGGCCTCACCACCATCCTCAAAAATGTCAACAACATGGTGAGTGGGGTTCTTCCTCTTCTGCTTGAGGAGAGGGCAGTGGACAGATTCTATAATTTTGTCATTGTTGAAAGAGTTATTGGTTTCTGTAATCATTCCTCCTCTTCATACTGGTAGTGAAGCGATACCTTCCAAACCTCTAGTAGTCACGTATAGACTACTGGCACACACTCTTTGGACGGTCTCTCCATGAAGGCATTCATGGTGTTGCACTCTGTAATTCAAACACAAAGTGACAGAAGTAGTTGTGGGAACAGTGTCCGAAATTAACTTTTTGACTCACCGGCCAGTAGGACCGGTAGATGAAAAAATCCACCGGCCAAGCATATTTTTACCGGCCAAAATTATAAGTTGCCTTTTTGTGTCACATATACATTTGTTTCAGTACATTTCATTAAGATAATAAGGTATTATGTTGAATACAAGCTTAAAGAAGAGGCCAGAGCAAAATTTGAAGCGAAATTATTGTAAAATCAAAGGTTAATGTGAAGTGATACCAGGTTGCAGCAGCAGACCGGTGGCAAGTGATAGTTTAGCGGCGTATCTGATGTCCCGTATGGTAAACAGTGCCGCAAAACTAGGAGCGCTTGAGACAGTCTGTTTGGTGTGTGTGCGCGTGTCACGTGTCAGACAGAAGTAGTGTGCCCATAAATGACACCAAGACGCACTCGGGCAATCGCTACATAAAGTGCACGTGATTGTTGAATTGACCATTTCAGAAAATGATGATTAGTGACCAAAAACTCTCTCAATGTTCATATGACATGGGAGTGTTGTATTAAAGCAGACTAAAACTTTTCCTTTAAAGTCAGAACATACACCCAGTGGCCACTTTATTAGGTACACCTGTACAATCTAATGCATCCAGTACAACTGTTCTGCCAGAACAGCTCTCTTTACCAAGCTCATAATGTTCAGGTTATTGAATTCATAGTTAAAGGTGGTGTTGTACCGGAGGTGTTTCTATTTTTTTGTCCTTTCCATTTACATACATGAGGTGTCGGAATATTAGACACCCCTCTGAATATAATGGAGTCCAGTACAACAACACCACTAACTATGACCGCAATACTAAGGGGTAGAGTTAACAAATGTCACATCATCAGGATTTTGAATGAAAGTTGTGATTCAAAAATGATCATTCCCACTAATCATGAGTCATATCATAATATCTGTCAGAATAATCGCAAAATGTGATACACACCAAACCCTGAGGTTTCTTAATGCTGTGGCCTAATGTCTAAATGCTGAGTGAATGATGTTTTGACTGTGAATGTCTTTTTAGCGGATATTTGGAGAAACTTCTGAGAAGAACCTCTACCTCTCCCAGCTCATCATCCTGGACACGCTGGAGAAGTGCCTGGCTGGGGTGAGTCTCCCCGTCTGGGTTGTGGGTTGTTACCTCGCCTCTGGGCAGTTCCTCGGTGAACCAGCAGGCCCGGATTACATTTACAGGTGTTTGGTGGGAGCCTAGCATCCAATGGGAACTGCTCTCAGCTTTTGGTACAGGTTTTTGTCATTAGCATTCACTGTATATGGAAGTATGGAAGCAAGGAACCTTTCTGTATTTGTGGTTGGGGCTGTGCTTCTGAATTGGAATAGGTTTCTAAATTTATAAGAGAGGGGATTTGTTTAGAAAGCTGCTTTACGATACAGCTGATGCAGGTGCTATTGCTTTTCCATTTATTCAGTATTTCCATTTATTCAGTATGTCCAAACATTGTTGGACAGAAATTTCAAGAACAAAGACATGATACGGTCAGAGAATTATTGCCAAGCCCTAGACATCTATGTCCCAGTTCTTTTTTGTTTGATTCCAATCAGTTTTTCACTATTGTGTATCCACCAGTTCTGAGTCTGTTTTTAAACTATACTTTGATTGATTCCCCCCCTTGCATGTTGCAACTTCACAGCGCGTACTTGGCCTACAGTAAACCTACATTAAAATTAGTAAAGCAGGTGAAATATTTTTGACAGCAGATTCTGATTGATTTAAAAAAAAACACGTGGATCAGCCCTGTGGTTCCTAGTTAAATGAAATTGAATTTCTCAGGAAATGTCGCTGAGGAGCACAGCAACACTTGGAAGAATTACAGTGGTTTACTAAAATTGGAACTGAATGTTCCTTAACTGATGGCAAGTTGTCCAAATGTATAAAAAAAGTGTATTATTGCACTAGTAGCAGGGCTGCTGAACAGAGAAAAAGATATATGCTGAGTTCAAACCATCCATTTTTTTTAAGTGAGTTTTTCTGTTTAACCCATGGTTGCTTTAGAGTCACCAGTAGTTAGAGTTAGTTGGTAATGTAACGCAAAGCAGTAAGTGTTGTTGCTATGGCTACTAGGACTACCTGAATCAGAATTTTGAAAAGTTGACTCTGTCGCCAGTTTTTACTGGATAATTGACTTTTTGTGGTTCCAGCATTTTCTCAACTATAGATACTTTTTTATTTTTAGAAATACTATCATATTAATAATAATAATAAATCATATATATTTTTTACTGATGTTTTTCTTTTTCTTCAATACACCTCACCTACAAGTCACAGTCAGTCACACTGGATGGTAGTAGAGGAGGTTGTACCAGCGTCTGGTTCAAAAGTAGTTTAGCCGACTTCACTACTAATATTCAGCACCAGAGCTGAGGGCGTCGGAGCAGCCAACAGAAACGAGCCGTGCTGCCCTCCGTTTCCATCCCCCTTCTATATTTCCATTACAGTTAGTTTGTAGTGAGATAATTTTGAGACAAGAAAAAAAGGGCATGGAGGTTAGGTTACCTTGATTTAGAAGGGTAGTTAAACTGTTGACTGATAGCAGAAACACAGAATCTTATAATAACAATGACGAAGAAATTGTATTTAATATGGATTGGTAATGTCTGGCCGAAACTCGATCCACTATGTAAGGTCAGTATTGTTATTTTAGATGTTGTGATGTAGGACTTAGATTGACACCCGGTAGCCAGTAAGTGTTTTTTGAGGCCATGGTTTGGTATACGCTGGCTAGTGTGTGTGTCACAAAGCTTCAGTGGGCCATTCATTAACAAATTTGCCATCATGTTTTGACCTGTTCCTTTGGGTGCTGAAACATTGCTCCTCCTCAGTTTTAACACGGAGGATCAAATCAGTGAAACAGACTAAGGCCTTTTTCCTGACTGTCCTCCTCCTCTCTGCCCTCCCTCCTCAGCAATCCAAGGACTGCTTGCGTCTGGATGAGACCATGCTGGTCAAACAGCTGCTGCCGGAGATCTGCCATTTCATTCATACGTACCGCGAGGGCCACCAGCACGCCGCTGAGCTCCGGGCCTCAGCCTCAGCCGTCCTCTTCTCTCTGAGCTGCAACAACTTTAACGCCGTCTTCAGCCGCATCTCCACCAGGTATTTTTGAGCGAGGCTCCAAACCCCTAACTGTCTCTTTGGAGCTGTTTCTCTGATCAACAGTAGCACACTGAATTTACTGGGTATTGTCCAGTGGAGCTGAAATGATTGGTCAGTTAATTAATTAGTTGATAGACAGAAATTTAATTGGCAAGTATTTGTTTTAAGCAAAAATTCACTGGTTTCAGATTCTTAAATATGAAGTTGTTGTTTTACACACAAAGGCACAGCCCTCGGGAGCAATTTGGGGTCCAGTGTCTTGCCCAAGGACACTTCAACGTGTGGACTGAGGGAAGCCGGGATCGAACCGCCGACCTTCCGATTGGTCGACGAACCGCTCTGCCACTAAGCCACAGCTGCCCCATTATTATTAATTTGTGCGCTTTGTTATGCATTTGCTTATCAGAAAATATCATTTTAATATCATGATAATGTTTTCAACCATATGGTCCAGTACATGTTCATTTTGAGCAGGGTGATGCTGGAAAATAAGAAGTTGTGTGCTCAGCAAAATCATTTTCACTTCTTGATCTTTTTGACTGCATTCAAAGCGGCAGTATTCATATGTGCTTTTGTGTGTCTCCTCAGGCTACAGGAGCTGACGGTGTGCTCTGAGGACAATGTGGATGTTCATGACATAGAGCTGATGCAGTACATCAGTGTGGACTGCTCCAAGCTGAAGAGGCTGCTACAAGGTTAGCTTCTAATGTTTTTACAGGTTTACATTATCAGGCTCAAAACTTCATAAAGGAGCCCACACTCCATGGTGGTTTAATTTATATATTACAAGATATTATCACATTTCAGATGTCAGAGCTGGTCTTGGGGGTGAACCACTGAGAATTCTAATAGATTATAAATTGGGTAAAGAATTGGCTCAGATAGGGTTGGGCAATATGACTGTATATACCATGCGACTGTAGAAATGTCGTTTCCACTGCAGGAGCTATCCCTTAGTGTCTCTGCTATAAATTCAGGGCAGGCTATGTAGCAAACCAGGGTTGGATTCTCGCGTGATCTCGCCAATGTAGCTGCCTCGCAAGGTAACGTGATTTGGGCAACAGGACTGCTTACCATATTTTACGTGATGTGAGAGCGACAGTTGGTGGCGGTAATGCACCTCTAAGCTGGTTTGCCAACTGCCGCAGAAGACGAGAGTGACAAGAAAACAAGGAAGAGGAGAGTGAAATTGGAAATATAGAGCAGGAGGAGTTGGTTTTGTTTATGAAAGTTCCAAATTCAGTTTACACATTTACTGTATCGTCATATACCTTTACCGTGATAAAAAATTACATATACCGTGATAGAAGATTTTGGCCTTATCGCCCGCCCCTAGGCTCAGTGCTTCTTCAAGAGTTTTATTTATTTATTTTTTTAAAGATTATTTTTTCAGCCATTCTGCTTTATTTCAAAGTCACAATAGAGAGATAGAGAGACAGGAAAGGCAGGGGAGGGGGAGAGAGAGGGGACGACACACAGCAAAGGGCCTGGGCCGGACTCGAACCCGGGCCGCTGCGGTGAGGACTCAGCCTTGATACATGGTATGCGCTCCACCACGTGAGCTACTGGGGTGCCCCCTCTTCAAGAGTTCTTGATATAAGGAATTCCTGATCTGTTACACGTGAAAGCCAGAAATGATGAAGAAATTGAGATGGAGGTTGAACTAATGTTTGTGTTAATTCTGTTGTGTTTGCTATAATGCTGTTTGTTTTCTTCCAGAAACTGTGCTGAAGTTTAGAGCTCTCAAGAAACCTGCCCAGCTAGCAGTCATCAACAGTTTAGAGAAGGTACTTCTTCTACCGGCCTGTTTCTGTCCCAAACTATAATACTTGACATTTGAATGGCATCGTAGTACATTAATAGAGTATAGAGTAGAGTACAGTCACAATAAGTTCAGTGATTTATATATAATACTAATGAATGTTAGAATGTTGTTTCAAGATGGCGCCACGGATGGCCGCCTTTTGGTGCACGTTGTTTGTCTTGTTTTGTTCATAAATTCCGTTTTCTGCTGTGATACCTGGAGCTCATGAACATCAGGGGAACAACTCCAGCAGACTTATTTCTGTCTTTTCTGCTGTCATTAGTGGAATTATTAACATTCTGGTCAAAGGTGCTCTCACCTTTGCTCATGCAGTGAAAAGCCTGAGGAGAGGGAAACGTGCCGGTGCGGTTGTGCCTTTCCACCAGTGTGGACTTCGCACACCCTTACTGGGAATATACTGTGCAATAAACTGGATGAACTTCAGCTACTGGTGAGGAAAAACAGAGACTTTGTGTGGATCGATACCGGACTCTGCGATGCTGGCAGCCTTCCAACTCTTCAGAGCGGATCGCGACACAGAACTTTCCGGCAAAACGAAAGGTGATGGTATCTGTGGCTGGTGTAACGATGTGACAGTGATTCAGCAGCACTGTTCTCCTGATCTGGAATATTTATTCATGAACTGTAAACCCTTCTACTCTCCCCGTGACTTTGTTTAATTCATTCTGGTCAGTGTTTACATTTCACCGCAGGCCAACATGCAGGACGCACAGTGCATGCTCGCCGACGAGATACTGTATGTAGAGCAGACAAACCCAGACTTATTGTCCTCGGTGACTTTAACAAGGGAAATGTCAGCCATGAACTCCCCAAATTAAGACGGTGTAATAAATTCCTGACCAGAGAGGAGAATATTCCGGATCACTGTTACACTACAGTGAGCAGTGCCTATCACGCTGTCCCCCGTGCTGCACTGGGACACTCTGACCACATCATGGTCCACCTGATTCCTGCATACAGGCAGAAATTAAAGCTCTGTAAACCTGTTGTGAGGACATCAAAGCAGTGGACCAGTGAAGCTATGGAGGACCTTCGGGCTTGCTTGGCCTGTACTGACGGATGTATTCAGGACTACTACCAGCAGTCTGGATCAGTTCACAGAGGCTGTGACGTCCTACATCAGCTTCTGTGAGGACTGCTGTGTACCATCACGCACCAGGGTGAGTTACAACAACGACAAACCCTGGTTCACAGCTAAACTCAGACAGCTGAGGTTGGAAAAGGAAGAGGCGTTCAGGAGTGGAGACAGGGAGAGGTTTAGGGAGTCAAAGTACATTTTTAGCAAGGCGGTGAGATGCTAAAAAATCCTCCACCATTATGCCCGTCCCCAAAAAAACAAGGACCACAGGACTTAATGGTTACAGACCCGTCGCCCTGACCTCTGTGGTAATGAGGTCTTTCAAGCGCCTTGTGCTGTCACACCTCAAATCCATCACAGTCCTACTCCTGGACCCCCTGCAGTTTGCCTACAGAGCCAACAGGTCTGTAGACGATGCAGTAAACATGGCCCTTCATTTCATCCTCCAGCACCTGGACTCCGTCAAGCTCCTGAAGTTCGTGGACACCACCCTCATTGGGCTCATCTCTGATGGGGATGAGTCTGCCTACAGGTGGGAGAATGACCACCTGGTGATCTGGTGCAGCCAGAACAACCTGGAGCTCAACGCTCTCAAGACGGTGGAGATGGTTGTGGATTACAGGAAGAACCCAGCCCCACCCGCCACCATTACCTTGTGTGACTCCCCAGTCTCAGTGGAGTGGAGTCCTTCAGTTCCTGGGCAGCACCATCACCCAGGACCTCGAGTGGGAGCTGATGTTCAGCTCCCTCACCAAGAAAGCCCAGCAGAGGATGTACTTCCTGTGGCAGCTGAAGTAATTCAACCTGCCAAATACAATGATGGTGCACTTCTACACCACCATCATGAGTCCATTCTCACCTCCTCCATCACCATCTGGTACGCTGCTGCCACTGCCAAGGACAAGGGCAGACTGCAGTGTATCATTCGCTCCACAGAGAAAGTGATTGGCTGCAATCTACCTTCCCTCCAGGACCTGAGGTGTGCAGGAAAGATTGTGGCTGACCCCTCCCACCCTGGACACAAACTGTTTCAGACACTCTGGCAGGAGGCTGTTGTCCATCAGGACCAAAACCTCACGCCACAGAAACAGTTTCTTCCCGACTGCAGCTGGCCTCATCAACAGGGCCCGGGACCCCCACTGACACTGGATCATATGCCCCTAACCCCTCACTACACGTTATATTAACAAAGTCTACACACCTGACTCAGTGCGTTACATTAACGCATATCTTCTGGACTACTATCTTGCACATTGTAAATATTCTTTGTACTTCAAACTGTGAACTCTTGCACATTCCCATGTAAATGTCTTGCACATCCCTGTACAAACAGTAATTTAATTTAAATAACAGTCATATTGTACATATTTACTATTTTTATAATAGTTTTTTATATCTTATTGCATATTTTCTATTTATGACCTTTGACTCGCAGTACTTGCTTGCTATCTTTCTTTATATTTTTCTACTTACTATGTTTATTGTATGCACCATAATACCAAAACAAGTTCCTTGTATGTGTAAACCTACTTGGCAGTAAAGCTGATTCTGATTCTGATGAATAGCTGAAATGTCAACAATAACTGAGCAGTGGTTAACACTTGTTTGCAGAGAAATGTTTGACTGTTGTCAGTTGGCCCCTTCCTAAGTAGATAGTTCAGCTGTGTATAGGTTCTTCTTATACTTCTACTGTTCTCTCTCTACAGGCGTTTTGGAACTGGGTGGAGAATTACCCAGATGAGTTCACCATGCTCTACCAGCGACCACAGGCAGATATGGCAGGTATGAAAGGATTCAAACTATTCAGTCTAACTTCGATTCGATTGGTGTGTTTGAGCAAAGATGCAGTCTATCGTCAAATCTCACATTCTGCCCATGATTTGATTTGACTTTTTGTTTGTTTTTACAAATAGTGTAAGAGCTCTACAGATACAAATTGTAAAATGCAGCTAAACCAAGCCAGTCATCAATAATTAAACATATGTACTTTAAGACACTAGTTAAAGGAATGTTTATCTTCAAGGTCTTTATTTGGGCGGCTGTAGCTTGGTGGGTCGTCCACCAATCGGAAGGTCGGCCTTTGCCTGTGAGAGTGTGCGTGAATGATTAATTAGTTTCTTTGGACTGATGAGCGGTTAGCATCTGCCATGAGTGTGTGAATGGGGTGAATGCGATATGTAGTGTGAAGCGCTTTGAGTGGTCGGAAGACTAGAAAGGCGCTATACAAGTACAGTCCATTTACCATATTTTTAGACTAAAAACACAGCTAGTGTAATAGTACATTTTCTGGAAATTCAATTAAAAGTATTTTAGATACGTCTCGAAGGTACTTCATCACGTTGATGCAAAATCCAATACTAACAAAAAGTAGTCCCTGCCCACAATGGCCTAATAAAACCTACCTCAGAATAAACAGTATGAGCAAATTTCTGATGGTAAACAAATTTTTATTGTCTCATGGTATGTAGCCTTCATACTGCCCAGCGCTGGTCTGTAGAATGTTTCCCCGGGACACTTTCATTCTCACACCTTTGACTCTAATTATTTCAGACATTTGAAACTGATTCAATTGTAGGGCTGCAAGATGTATATTCACATTTCAGGACATGCAATGTCAAGTAAGGCAAATTAACTCAAAACGTCATGCTACAACTTTTTTGCTGCTTGATACAAAACGAAAACTCGCAAGTTTCTCATTTTCCATGAGTAATCTACAAAAGTCTATCTGATATTACATCATTTAGTCAAACTGATTGCTGTGCATGCAGGGTCTGCGTATCACCTGCCTGTAAACATGCACGGTGTGTATGGTACTGGCGTAGATGAAGTCACCTGGAGGCAGGCGTTCAGTTACGCAAGGCAGACTTTAAGAGTGTGTATTCCCGTTATCAGCAGTACCTCGTCCTAGTGCTGGTTAAATGGTAAATGGACTGTACTTATATAGCGTCTTTCTGACGACTCAAAGCGCTTCAACTACATATCTCATTCAAACATTCATATGGCGATGGTGCAATGTGGGCTTCAGTGTCTTGCCAAGGACACGTTGACATGTGGGCTGGGGATCGAACCGCCAACCTTCCGATAGGTGGACAACCCGCTCTACCACTAAGCCACAGACACCCTTAAAAGTAAAACTTGCAATATCCGGAACTATCCATACTTAATTCTTGCCAGCATATAGATAAATATGTTTGTTGCTTGAGTTAGAGAGTTTTACTGTCCTCAGCCGCGCCAGGAGGCCTGTTTATCTTCCACCATGCAGATTAAGGATACATTTGAACATTGTTAGAAATGGTAGATTACATGTAAAGTCCATTTGTGAAGTTTATTAAGAAACGTGTTGTTTTTCCCAAATACCTCCACCTGTTCTCTCTCCACTGGTGTCAGTCATAGCATACAAGCTGATTTTTGGAGGGGTTGCAGAGGGCTGAACCAAGTGTGGTAGAAGTAGGAGGTGGGGTTTGTTTTGTTAGAGGATAGACTTTTAAAGTTCCTCACTTGATGAAACATCCATCCATCCATCCATCCATCTTCTTCCGCTTATCCGGGGCCGGGTCGCGGGGGCAGCAGTCTAAGCAGGGACTCCCAGACTTCCTTCGCCCCAGACACTTCCTCCAGCTCCTCCGGGGGGATCCCGAGGCGTTCCCAGGCCAGCCGAGAGACATAGTCCCTCCAGCGTGTCCTGGGTCTTCCCTGGGCCGCCCGTGGGACATGCCCAGAACACCTCCCGAGGGAGGCGTCCAGGAGGCATCCGGATCAGATGCCCTAGCCACCTCAGCTGGCTCCTCTCGACGTGGAGGAGCAGCGGCTCTACTCCGAGCTCCCCCCGTGTGACTGAGCTCCTCACCCTATCTCTAAGGGAGCGCCCAGCCACTCGGCGGAGGAAGCCCATTTCGGCCGCTTGTATCCGCGATCTTGTCCTTTCGGTCACTACCCAAAGCTCATGACCATAGGTGAGGGCAGGAGCGAGATTGACCGGTAAATCGAGAGCTTTGTCTTTCGACTCAGCTCCTTCTTTACCACAACGGTCCGGTACAGCGCCCGCATCACTGCAGACGCTGCACCGATCCGCCTGTCAATCTCACGCTCCATCCGTCCCTCACTCGTGAACAAGACCCCGAGATACTTGAACTCCTCCACTTGAGGCAAGGACTCCCCGCCCACCCGAAGAGGGCAAGCCACCTTTTTCCGGTCAAGAACCATGGCCTCAGATTTGGAAGAGCTGATTCTCATCCCAGCTGCTTCACACTCGCTGCAAACCGTCCCAGTGCATGCTGCAGGTCCCGGTTTGAAGAAGCCATCAGAACGACATCATCTGCAAACAGCAGAGATGAGATCCTGTGGTTCCCAAACCGACACCCTCCGCCCCTGACTGCGCCTAGAAATTCTGTCCATATAAATTATGAACAGAACCGTGACAAAGGGCAGCCCTGGCGGAGTCCAACATGCACCGGGAACAGGTCTGACTTACTGCCGGCAATGCGAACACAGCTCCTGCTCCGGTTATACAGGGACGGACAGCCCTTAGCAAAGGGCCCCGGACCCCATACTCCCAGAGCACTCCCCACAAAGCGCCTGGGCACACGGTCGAATGCCTTCTCCAGATCCACAAAGCACATGTGGACTGGTTGGGCAAACTCCCATGAACCCTCGAGCACCCGATGGAGAGTATAGAGCTGGTCCAGTGTTCCACGACCGGGACGAAAACCACTCTGCTCCTCCTGAATCCGAGGTTCGACTATCGGACGAATTCTCCTCTCCAGTACCCTGGAATAGACCTTACCGGGAGGCTGAGAAGTGTGATCCCTCTGTGATTGAACACACCTCCGGTCCCCTTCTTATACAGAGGGACCACCACCCCGGTCTGCCAGTCCAGAGGCACTGTCCCAGATCACACGCGATGTTGCAGAGACGTGTCAGCCAAGACAGTCCCACAACATCCAGAGACTTAAGATACTCAGGACGGATCTCATCCACCCTCAAGCCTTGCCACCAAGGAGCTTGCCAACAACCTCAGTGACTTCGGCCAGGGTGATGGATGAGTCCGCCTCGGTCCCCAGCCTCCGCTTCTTCTTCGGAAGACGTGACAGCGGATTGAGGAGATCCTCAAAGTATTCCTTCCACCGTCCGACAACATCCCCAGTCGAGGTCAACAGCTCTCCACCCGCACTGCATAAGGTGTTGGTGAAGCACTGCTTCCCTCCTGAGCCGCCGGACGGTTTGCCAGAATTTCTTTGAGGCCGACCGATAGTCCTCCTCCATGGCCTCTCCGAACCTCTCCCAGTCCTGAGTTTTTGCCTCTGTGACCGCACGGGCTGCAGCACGCTTAGCCTGCCGGTACCTGTCAGCTGCCTCGGGACTCCCACGAGCCAACAAGGCCCGATAGGACTCCTTCTTCAGCCTGACGGCATCCCTTACTTCCGGCGTCCACCACCGGGTTCGGGATTGCCGCGCGACAGGCACCAGAAACCTTGCGACCACAGCTACGAGCCGCGATCGACAATGGAGGTGGAAAACATGGTCCACTCGGACTCAATGTCCCCAACCTCCCCCGGGATCTGGGAGAAGCTCTCCCGGAGGTGTGAGTTGTAGACCCTGCTGACAGAGGGCTCCGCCAGACGTTCCCAGCAGACCCTCACGATACGCTTGGGTCCTGCCAAGTCTGTCCGGCTTCCTCCCCGCCAGCGGATCCAACTCACCACCAGGTGGTGATCGGTTGACAGCTCCGCCTCTCTTCACCCGAGTGTCCAAGACGCGGCGGAGGTCAGATGATACGACAACAAAGTCGATCATCGACCTCCGCCTAGGGTGTCCTGGTGCCACGTGCACTGATGGACACCCTTGTGCTTGAACATGGTGTTAGTTATGGACAAACTGTAACTAGCACAGAAGTCCAACAACTGAACACCGCCGGGTTCAGATCAGGGGCCGTTCCTTCCGATCACCCTCTCCAGGTGTCACTGTCGTTGCCCACGTGGGCGTTGAAGTCCCCCAGTAGAACAACGGAGTCCCCGGGCGGTGCACTGTCTAGTACCCCTCCCAGGGACCCCAAGAAGGCCTGGTACTCTGCACTGCTGTTCGGCCCGTAGGCCGCCACAACAGTGAGAGACCTGTCCCCCACCCGGAGGCGGAGGGACGCGACCCTCTCGTTCACTGGGGTAAACCCCAACACGTGACGGCTGAGCTGTGGGGCTATGAGCAGGCCCACACCAGCCCGCCGCCTCTCCCCGCCGGCAACGGGTTAGGGTTAGGTTAGGGTTAGGGGTTAGGGTTATGATTGTTAATTGTATATGTGTACATACTTAACACACTGCATGTATCTGGTGAAATTTCCGTATTTTTTCAAATCACAATATATATCACAGAAAAAAAAGCTATCACAATGTCAGTTTTTTCCAATATCGTGCAGCCCTAATCAGTTGGCTTTTAAAACTTCAAATCAATGTGTGTGTTTTGTTTTTTGTTTTTGTTGAACCCCCAATATGGACAGAGAGTTTAAAGAGCAAGTGAAGACCCCATTTTAGCTTGAACACGCTACCTCAAATTTGCATTTGAACACAGACACTAACACACGCTCCAAGATTACAGACACTCCCACCCACCTCACAGCTCTGGCAGATCAGACCGTCTGCACCGTACGCCTTTTAGCCATGTTACCTAGATGATACATTTGGTGGTTATCCAGGATTCCTAGAGCCCAAGTTACATATGTAGCTTTTGTTTATTGTCTACACCAGCAGTTGATAATAAAGCGGTGACAGTGATTCCACCTTCACTGATGGGCCGGTCGGTCGTTCAGATCTGGACTGGTTTGAACTGCTAGCTTAGCGAAATTTAGGCAGATGCAGCAGAAGCAATGGACAGTGACAGAACAGGGGATGTGAAGGAGTGGTAGGGGGGATGGAAATGCTCCCCCAATACTGCATCACTGATCAACACTGTAAACAACTAACTTACTCTCACTAGTGCTACCACTCCTCTCTGTCACATACTCTCAATTCCTCAGACTCTTGAAACTGCCAGCAGTTGATTTCTGTATTCGGTCTACAGAGCAGCAGTACTTGATTTTCTCTGGAAATAGGCAAATAATTACTGTTGAATTGAACATTGGACTGGGACCACGATCAATTGATAGTACATTAAAGTGACTGTACATTTCCTTTACTAACTCAAAATAAGTGGATTTACTCTTAAATGAATAATACGATTCTTAGTTTATTTATGTGCACATTGTGGACAGATCTCAAATGCTGTAAATCAAATTCTCATTGCTTGTTAGGTTTCACTGAAAATTCGGGAAATAATTATCTTAGAAAAAAGCTTAATACGCTTTCTGTTAATTTCATAACAATATAAGAATCTACTTACAACCTGTGACTTTAAACTTGGTTGAAGTAGATAATCCACCATCAGTTGACATCAGGTTATCATTCTGTGGTAATGTGTAAGGCGTTGCCTCCCAAATTGCAAGTTTTTACACATGACATGAAAGGTTGGGGAATTGACATTGTGTTGTGAAATATAGGCAGTGTAATCAGAAACACTGATTGTCAGCTGTACAAGTTTCCTATTTGTTGTTCCTATAATGGCAGTTTTTCTGATGTTTAGCATGATTGCGGTAATGATTTTTTGAAAGTGAAGTTGTTGTCTCATTAACTGTGTGTGTGTGTGTGTGTGTTGGTGTGTGTTCAGAAGCTGCAGAGAAGTTGTTTGACCTGGTGGACAGCTTTGCGGAGAGCGCCAAGAGGAAGGCAGCTGTGTGGCCACTGCAGATCATCCTCCTCATCCTCTGTCCAGAGATCACACACACCATCTCCAAAGACACTGTGGAAGACAGCAAGGCCAACAAGGTGGGAGGAAAGAACACAGACACACACACAGAGCAGAGACTGACTCCAGCACTCACACTTTCCTGTCCTTTTGTGTCTGCAGAAACTGTTTTTGGATAGTTTGCGGAAAGCTTTAGCGGGCCAGGGTGGCAGTAAGCAGCTGATGGAGAGTGCTGCCATCGCCTGTGTCAAACTGTGTAAAGCCTCCACCTACATCAACTGGGAGGATCACTCAACCATTTTCCTCCTGGTCCAGTCCATCGTCATGGATCTTAAGGTCTGACCAGTTAACTGCAAATGGACTTTCTCTCTTCACTTTCCTTCTTTGTATCCATTTTCGTCACTGCAACTCGAAAATTCAATCATTCGATGTAGGGCTGCCGCAAGTTGTTGATGTAATCGCTGACATCGACGCTGAAATGACGACAGCTTTAGAACGTAACCGCTGTGAAACAATCAGAAAATAACGGAAACGTTTTATTTCTCTGATTCACCGGCTTTCTCCGGCGCTCTCTCTCTTTATTCAATCTATAGGTTGCTCGACCACAAATGTCTGTCGCTCTCTCTCTCAAAAAAATGAACACAAACCATGAACTGCTTTACTGACTGTGGAGCTGTTTGACCGGTCTGATCGCTGGATTGCCCAACGTGACGTCGGGTTGCGGTTCTGAAACCATAGTGTTGCCTATTCATTAGTAAGGAAAGCTTTTAATATCTTTTTAGTTCCCATTCGGAGTGGTCCGATTGCTTGGCCCCTGGTAGTGCAGCTTGCAGCATTGTCAAGAACCGTGGTATGGCTGCTTGCAGCTTTCTCGAGAAATGCTCATCTGATTAACTTCACACTTGACACTGGGTCCTTGGGTCCTCAGCAATACATCCGTCAAGTGTGAAGTCGATTGGATGAACGGTTCTCGAGATATGCGAAGGACAGTCATACACACAGACAGACAGAGATTCCTTCCTTTATAGTTAGATGCTAACCTGCCATGTATTGGCCAAATGGTACCAAATTTGTCACTCAGACATCATATCTACACATGTCCACCAAATGTGGTTGCAATTGCACAAAGTGTTCAGGAGATAGGGCATTTTTTTGTATTATAAGCCCTGCCCACTGCATTTGAGCAAACTTTGAGGGCCAGCTATAGCAAAACTGTATGGAATATCAAAAATCTGGAAAAGTAGCCTTTTCCGGCTTGGACCAGAGATGTTCTGTAACTAATTTGGTTTTTGATTGCTCAAAATTTGTAGGATGAGCAGCGAAAAAACATAGTTAGACAAAATTCTAAATGGCGGAAAATCAGTCTAGGCGCAAATGGGGGTGGCTTATAGGGATAGATTTGTCTGAACCCACAGAATCCAGGAAAAAGAGTTTTGTTTATGAAACTTGCTGTTCAAAAGTTACAGGCCACAGTGAAAAAAATCACTAGAAATGGGATCAATCATCTGATCGCTCTGATTACTCTACCTGCGGCTTTCAGCTCCACAGCTCCGAAACGTATTTGTGAGACCTCCGGTTTTAGGCTATTTTAATTGACTTTAGCCTGATTCGAAGCTGCTAAGTAGTTAGCTGTTCAGTCTGCACTATGGTCTACGTTAGAAGACGCTGTAGTAATGCTACATGAACAGGAACCTTTTATTTCTTTTCTGTGGCAGCAAACACAACACACAGTCTTTCAGTAACTGTTATACTGCAACCTGAGCTTATCTGCACACTTTATGGCTGACTATAGTAATGTAACTACCCCTGACACACCGGGAAAGACTCACTTTCACAACAAACTCGCTGGACACACACAGGCCGGTAACACACAGGTGCAGTTAGACTGTAGGTGTGCTAACCAGAGGTGGAAGAAGTATTCAGGTCCATTAGATGTTAGATTCAACTTTATTGTCATTACACATGACAAGTACAAGGCAACAAAATGCAGGTTTAGGTTTAAGTGCAATAAGCAAGTGCAGGATATAAAGTGTGTGCATAAATGTAGGATAGAGCAATATAATGAAAATATTTACAAGTGCTACTATGGACATTATATACAGATGGCATTACTATTAACAGAAGTATACTGATGGATATGTACAATAATGAATTGGACCGGGCAGAACAGCAGTGCAATGAATATTAAGTAGTGCAAATTATGGAAATAGTTAACAGTGCAGTAGAATCAGATCAGAATCAGAATCAGAAATAATTTATTGATCCCCGAAGGGAAACTCTGTTACAGCAGCTCACCTTTACGTCAGTGCACACAGGAGAAAGTACTAGCAAAAAAATATAATACAATTCACTATAAAAACAGGTCAGAAAATAAATTAAGTACTGGGTGGGTATAAGTATAAAATAAAATAAGTGTGAAGTACCAAGTGGGTTTACCGGTTGATGATGATAATACGGTATAATAATACAATGTAATAATATAAGTAATAAGTAGTGGTGCATGTACTGTCGAGTTAAGTGTAGCTTATTAAGATTATTAAGATATTGCACAGCAGTAATGAAGGTATGAATAATATCAATATCAATAAATAGGAAAAACTAAATATTGCACAGGAGTAATACACAGAATATTGTAGAATATTGTAGCCCCGTTCAAACCAACTCTTCTCTCTACTTAGAATCTTCACCTCGCTGTCTTCAAATGTGTGGTTTGTAGCTTTTAGATGCAAATGCACGGCGCTCTGTAATCCTGAGTTAGCGTGTCGTCTGTGCTGATAAAGTCTTTTGTGAAGTGGCTGTTTGGTCTCGCCTATGTACCGTTCTTCGCAGTTTTCCTCACTGCACTGAATGGAGTAGACAACATTACTCTGTTTCTGTGTGGGTAACTTGTCCTTAGGGTGAACGAGTTTCTGTCTTAAAGTGTTGCCTGGTTTAAAGAAAACAGGAACATCGTGCTGTCTAAAGATCCTTTGTAGTTTTTCAGACAGTCCAGATACATAAGGAATGGAGACACCGTTCCTTCTTGGTTCTGTTACACTTTTGTCCTGTTTTTTGGCTCTTTTAACTTTGTTGATAGCCCAAGTAGGATAACCACAGGCTGAGAGTGCATTCTGGACATGCCTTTCCTCTTTCTTCTTACCCTCTGAGCCGGTGGGCACTTCTTGGGCTCTGTGTTGTAATGTCCGGATTACACCCAGCTTGTGCTGTAGTGGATGGTGTGAGTCAAAGAGCAAGTATTGATCCGTATGTGTTGGTTTCCTGTACACTTCTATCTGGAGCTTTCCGTCCTCTCCTCTGAGTGTAGAACAATCAAGAAAGGCCAAGCGGTTCTCTTTGGCGTCCTCACGCGTGAACTTGATGTTGGGGTCCACAGTATTGATATTCTCTGAGAACGCTTCCAAGTCTTGTTTCTTGATTTTCACAAAGGTGTCATCCATGTAGCGGTACCAATGACTTGGTGGTGTGCCCGGGAACAAGGATAATGCCTTCTTCTCAAACTGTTCCATGTACAGGTTGGCCACGATGGGAGAGACCGGAGAGCCCATAGCACAGCCGTGAATCTGTCTGTAGAAGTGTCCCCGAATTGGAAGTAGGTTGTGTTGAGACAGATGTCTAATAGTTTGCATATGTGTTCAGGTGTAAGCTTGGTCCTTTGCTGCAAGGTGGAGTCCTCCTGCAGTCTTCTCTCACCGCTGTCACTGCTTCTGAGGTCGGGATGCAAGTGAACAAGGACACAACATCATAAGAAACCATAACGTCATCTGGGTCCAACTGGAGATGTTTCACTTTGTCCACAAATTTCTGTGTGTTTTCCACATGATGTACTGTGTTCCCCACCAACGGAGCCAAGATTGTAGTCAAATGTTTGGCTATGTTGTATGTGATGGAATCTGTGCTACACGATGGGTCTGAGTGGAACATTCTCTTTGTGAATTTTGGGAAGGCCATAGATGCAAGGAATGGCTTCCCAGGGTATAGTCTGTAGTACAGAGGCCTGTCTATCACCTCCTCCTTCTCAAGCTTCTGTAGACAGTCTATAACCTTCTTCTTGTAGCCATTGGTTGGATCTCTTTTAAGTTTTTGATATGTGGTTGTGTCTTCAAGAAGGTTGTTGACCTTAGTTTCATAATCGGCTGTGTTCAGAATCACAGTGCAGCGACCCTTGTCTGCTGGTAGAATGTTTATGCTGTGATCCTTCTGCAGTGCTGAGAGTGCCCTCCTCTCTTCGGATGTAATGTTGGAAGGAGGCGGTTTGGCACTCTTTAATGTTGCTGTGACACGTAGCCTCAGGTCTGCAGCCTCTGCTTCAGTCATCTTGTTAGACTATTGTTGTCAACTATTAGGTCAGTTTCAGGTGAAACTAGCTATTAACAGATACTCAGGCAGATTCCTTCCTGAGGGCAGGGCTTATGTAACACAGAGTAGCTTAAATTTCTAGTTCCCATCCCATTTTTTCATAATTGAGAATGACTTCTAGATGGGAGCCGAAACGTCTTGATTCTGAAAACAGTGTCCAGATGACTACGACTGAAACCTTTTCTACGATAGAACACTCCTGGACGAATGAGGGACTACACCGTCACACAGAATATTGCACAATTATTTCAAGTATGGCAGAGATGTAATGATCAATGTCCAGTTTAGTGACCTAGGGTCATACAGACTAACACTTAGAGGGAGGAGTTAAAGAGTTTGATGGCCACAGGCAGGAATGACTTCCTGTGGCGCTCTGTGATGCTTTTTGGAGGGGATGAGTCTTCCGCTGAACGTGTTCCTTTGTTTGACCAGCACATCATGGATTGGGTCGGAGACACTGTCCAAGATGGCATGTAGTTTGGCCAGCATCCTCCTCTCTGACACCACCGCCAGAGAGTCCAGCTCCACCCCCACAATGTCACTGGCCTTACGGATCAGTTTGTTGCGTCTGTTGGCGTCCGCTATCCTTCTGTGGTGTAGATGGTGAAGAGGAAGGGAGAGAGGACAGTCCCCTGAGGGGCCCCAGTGTTGCTGACCACGCTGTCTGACACACAGTGCTGCAGACGCACGTGCTGTGGTCTGCCAGTCAGGTAGTCCACAATCCAGGACACAAGGGGGGCTTCCACCTGCATCGCTGGGGGCTTCCACCTGCATCGCTGCCAGCTTCTCACCCAGCAGGGCTGGCCGGATGGTGTTGAAAGCACTGGAGAAGTCAAAAAACATGATCCTCACCGTGCTTGCTGGCTTGTCCAGGTGGGTGTGGATGCAGTTAAGCAGGAAGATGATGGCGTCCTCAACTCCCAGCCGGTGCTGGTAGGCGAACTGAAGGGGGTCCAGGAGGGGTCTGACCATGGGCCGCAGCTGTTCCAGCACTAGTCTCTCCAGGGTCTTCATTATGTGGGAGGTCACTGCCACCGGTCAGTAGTCCTTGGAGCCACTGGGACGCGGCGTCTTCGGCACAGGAACGAGGCAAGATGTCTTCCACAGAACAGGTTCCCTTTGAAGACTCAGGCTCAGGTTGAAGACATGTTGAAGGACTCCACATAGCTGGGGGGCACAGGCTTTTAGCACCCCGGGGCTGAGCAGAGTACTCAGAGAAGCTTGAGGGCCGACAGCAGCTGAGTTAAAGGGGGGATGAGCAGGAGCCGGTGTGTCGAATCTGTTAAAGAACAGATTAAGTTCGTTGGTCCTGTCCAAGCTGCCTTCAACTCCTCTGCTGCCAGTCGGTCTGAAGCCAGTGATGGTCTTCATGCTACTCCAGACCTCTCTCATGTTGTTCTGCTGGAGTTTCCGCTCCAGCCTCCTCCTGTACTTCTCCTGGATTGCCCTCACCTCCTCCCTATTACCATCAGTAAAGGCCCTCCTCTTGGCATTCAGGATGTCTTTGATGTCCTTTGTTTCCCATGGTTTGTTATTCGGGTAACAATGGATCATCTTAGTTGGGACATTGCAGAAGTTCCACACAGAAGTTAATGTAGCCAGTGATGCACTCAGTGAGCCCGTCAAATTCCTCTCCATGAGGCTCAAAGAGTACATCCCAGTTTGTCACCTCAAAACATCCCTGAAGTGTCTCATAGGCCTCCCCTGACCATCTCCTCACTGTCCTTGTGGTCGCGGGCTGCCTTTTAACCAGAGGCACATAGCAGGGTTTAAGGTAAACCAGCTTGTGGTCTGACCTACCCAGAGGGGGGAGGGGGGAAGAGCTGTATGCGTCCTTAACGTTAGCATACAGCAGGTCCAGTGTCCTCTCCTCTCTAGTAGGACAATTCACATACTGGGTGAAATTAGTCAGTGTTGTTGAAACACTGACATGGTTGAAGTCACCCAAGATTAATATGAGTGCACTCGGGTGTTGATTCTGGAGTTGTGCTATGGCGGTCTGAATGGCGTTGCACGCCGATGCCAGGTTAGCAGAGGGCGGGGTGTAAACAGCCACAACAATGGCATGGGAGAATTCACGTGGCAGATAACATGGCCGGAGTCCCACAGCTAACAGTTCAATGTCCGGGCTACAGATACTCTGCTTGATGGTAACGTGACCAGGGTTACACCATCTGTTGTTAACCAGAACAGCAAGCCCGCCGCCTTTCCGCTTATCGCTCCCGTTGTGATCCCTGTCGGCCCGTACAGTCTGAAAGCCGTCGATGGAAACGTTATGATCCGGGATATCCCAGTGTAGCCATGTCTCTGAGAAGCACATCAGATGAGTTATTGCAGTATTCAGTACATAGTACTGGAGTGCAAATGATGCAAATGATGCAGTGTATGTATAAATAAATAGTCCGGTAGTGCAAATGAACATGTGGTACATGTAGCAAAAACAATAGAGCAGTATTTAAAGTTAAGGTATATGAAGGGACAGTGGAATCAGCGGGGGGCAGAGTTCAGTAGGAAAAGTGGGCGGGGTGAGAAGAGTCCTTAAGAATGCTGCGGGCTCGACGCAGACAGCGTTTCCTCTGGATGTCCTCAATGGTTGGAAGCGGAGTCCCAGTGATGCACTGGGCAGTTTTCACCACTCGCTCCAGTGCCTTGCGCTCTGCAGCAGAGCAGTTCCCATACCAGACTGTGACACAGTTGGTTAGGATGCCCTCTACTGTGCAGCGATAGAAGTTCACTAAGACAGCTGAGGACAGTGTCCTCAGGAAGAAGAGGCGCTGGTGAGCCTTCTTGACCAGGCAGGAGGTGTTGGCGGTCCAGGACAGGTTCTCCGAAATATGGGTCCCCAGGAACTTGAAGCTGGAGACATGCTCCACAGCCATCCCCTTAATGTGGATGAGCTCCTTTGTCTTGGAGGTGTTAAGGAGCAAGTTAGTCTGAGCACCATGTGGCCAGGTGCTGGACCTCCTCCCTGTAGGCAGTCTCATCGTTGTTGCTGATGAGACCAATCACCGTAGTATCGTCTGCAAACTTGCGCAGGCCTGCAGTCGAGTGTGAAGAGGGAGTAGGGGAAGGGGCTCAGCACACAGCCCTGTGGTACGCCAGTGTTGAGTGTGATGGTGGCGGAGCAGTTGTGGCCTGACCTAACAAGCTCTAAGAGGTCTGTTTGTCAGGAAGTCCATAATCCAATTGCAAACGGAGGTGTTAGTGCCCAGGTTTCCAAGTTTGGTGATTAACTTGGAAGGGATGACAGTGTTGAATGCAGAGCTGAAGTCAACAAACAGCATTCGTGCGTAAGTTACATTACTACATGCATAAGTTACATTACTTAAGCAAACGTATTAATACCAACCCCACTGTGAAAATACTCCACTACAAGTAAAAGTTCTGCATTTTAAACCTTACTGAAGTAAAAGTATGTAAGTATTATAGCAAACTTTACTTAAAGTACTCATTGCATAGTAAAATGGTCCCTGTCAGTGTTTTACTATTATATATATGATGTTTCTGGATTAATATTACTGCTGCATTAATGTGTATGTTGCATTTTACTCCTGATGATATTTAAGCTTGAGCTAATTTTAAGTAGTTTATATAGTGTTGGGTAGTTTAAATGTTTTAGAAAAAGTGTCATAATCAACCAGACGCGCTAGTCGCCTTCCACAGCATGATATCAGTCATTTCTGTTTCAGCGAGACTAAAAACCCAATGAAAAAGCCTGGAAGCTTTGAACAAGTCCTGTTTTGAAATTCTACAGACGTCCGCTTACCAGGGCTCATCACAGCCTCTTTTCCAACTTTCTTTGTAGCAAAAGTAGTGTCTCATGTTTTATCCTTGAAACACATTGCAGTGCAACATTAATTACTCTATCATGTTTATTTTTTCCTGTGGATTGCATAGACCAATACAACCATTCATTTAGAACACTGACATACCATCTTGTTTGGATGATCTGGCTATTTATTATTTGTTATTTAAGCTGATCGCAGGGAGAGAGATCGACTGCTGGGTGAGCTAGATTGACTTTTAACAAGCGAGAAAGCGGCACACTGTGCTGTCAATTCATAGCTTGTCTCAATAGAAACATTGTTTTCTAGGTTCACACACACACACACACACACACACACACATACATACATTCACAAATTACAGACTCCTTTTTACATACAGTATGTACTCATTGGGACATTTTACAGTGTAAAAATCAACTAGTCAGTGCTCTCTGATGGAAAAACTATGTGATGGAGACACTGTTAGTAAATAATCTCAACCATATCTTTGACATTTTTCTATTACAGTTTCTTGTTACTTATTATCCAACACATCACTTAACATTGCTTTCTCCCATAAATTACCAGTTATTTGTAACACTTGTAATTTCCCCCAATATTCAGCTGAATGTGTAACTGACCACCAGTTATTCCTCTCTATGAGCGTATTGTGGCAAGTCTGGAGTATATGCTTTTAAATGACCCGAAGTGACCTGTGGCCCTCCCTGTCCCACCAGGCTCTGCTGTTCAACCCAGCCAAACCCTTCTGGAGGGGAACGGGCAGCCAGAACGCTGACGTGGAGCTCATGATGGACTGCTTCGTCTCTTGTTTTCGCATCAATCCTCACAACAACCAGCACTTTAAGGTGGACTGAAAAGAAGTGATATTAATTTATTGCTTGTAATTTTTGCCCTACTTAACATCATGGAGCAGGTCCATAATATCAGTAGCTCTAGCTAATTCTCATGAGTGTCTCCTCTTTGTCCTGAAGGTCTGTTTGGCCTCCTCCTCTCCCTCCACCTTTCACTTTGTCCTGGTCAACTCGTTGCACAGAATAATCACCAATGTAAGTCTGCAGAGCTTCTTCACACATTAGTCATGATAGAATAGTTTTATGTGTTACCTTCACTTGTCATATCTCGTCCTATGTTGTCTACTTTCAGTCCCATCTGGACTGGTGGCCTAAGATCGATGCAGTGTACTGCTACTCCGGAGAGCTTCGCTTTATGTTTTCAGACACCCTCAACCGGGTGATCCAAGGTGTTGGCACCCATGCTCCACTGCGCATGACACCGGTGAGAGGACAGCAACATGTTACATTACTTTACTACCTTAAACATGCCAAATCATAGTTAGTGTAAAGTTTGAGACGGACAGTTAATGAACCCGTTTAACTCCTAAATATGAAGATGCGTTGTATGGATAAAAAAAAAAGTATCCTAGAAGTACCCAAAATTGAATTGAAGATGTTAATACATATTGAAGGATAATTCGAGTTTCTTAAAACAAAGTAATTGTTTAGATCAAGGAACACGGTGACATACCTACAATGAAGTCCAACAACAAGCTTGAGCAGTCAGACGATCAGACAGGTTGGAAACAAACCACAGTTTATTTAGATGATCTAAACCACTTTATTTGTAGGTCAGACTGAAAGTGAGCGCACCTGAAATGTCACTAATCCCTCATTGCACAGACAAACTGCACACAACTACGAGAAGTACAGTAGTTCAAAGTTGACCCAGGAAGTCTGTGTGTATACTGTGATGGATGTTTACAATGGATAGAAATGTGTTTGACTGACAGAATGATATATAGCTGGCAAAACCTGGAGCTGGCGGCCTGCTGTGGTTTAATGATTGTAAGTTATAATAACTAAACATGGCGAAAGACTGAATTTTCTAACAACTGTATTTAATATGGATCAGTTGCACCTGGCTGGTACCCGATCCTCTTAGGTCACTTAGATCAGTATGAAGGCAAATACCAGTTCCAATTAAATTTATTTATATAGCGCCAATTCATAACAGAAGTTATGAATATTCACTTTTCCTATAGAGCAGGTCTAGACCGTACTCTTTATATTATTATTTACAGAGACCCAAGAAAAAACTTCCTTTTAACAGGCAGAAACCTTAGAGAGAGAGAGAGAGAGGTAATAATAATAATAATAGGAATGATAGTCATAGGAATAATGACAATAATAGTTCCAGTGGATCAGCAATTAACTTAGTGACTACAATGTTACTATTGCTCAGAGGAATGATGACTAAACCTACAAAAATAAGACTCATGTTGTAATAAATTGGAATTTTCTGTACTTCATTTATTTAGTAATGTAATAATTGGACAATACTTGTATAACACTACTACACTTGTTAGTAGATAAATTCAGTGTTGGTTTGACTCTGCACATGGGATTTGTTGACAAGAAGAAAAATGTAGACTATATCAGTGTAACATTTTCTTTATTCATCAGTCATCACCTAAATCAAATGGACCTGAGGGAACAAATCTGAACATAATTTGCTTCTGCTCAGAAGTTCATTTGACTGCATCAATCAGAATGTATAATTAACACCTTGAATTTGCTCCAAAGTCCACTCCCGGTCAACATATTCTCTGGACACTCTAAAGCAGTTGGTAAACAATGTGCCTGAACCTATCCAGAGTCCTCCCTGTTGTCTGCTGCCCTCCCACAGAGTCTGACATTCAAAGGGAAGATGACCACCAGCCTTAAGTTCAAAGAGAAAGCTGCAGAACAAGACACTCGAAGTTACAAGTGCCTCCTTCTCGCTCTGGTCAAACTCATCCACGCCGACCCCAAACTCATGTTGCATGTGAGTCTACCACAACATTCATGTCAGAATGACTCAGCAGCTAAAAACAACTTTAATTTATTAGTTTAATTATGATAAGTTTCTACGCTGACTATTTTTCTTGCACGCAGGTTCTAATGCATTCATAGACTTTAGATGTTTTTTGTTTATTTTTGTTTTATTTCATGTCAGTGTTTATTCATTTCAGCTGTGTTGTTTATGGCTTGAATGACAAAGAACTTGCTCCTAAATAGTTTTTGTGTGTGTTAGAACCCAGTGAAGCAAGCTCCAGAGATGCAGAGTAGTACAGCAGAACTCATCACTGGCCTGGTGCAGCTAGTGCCTCTAACCAACACCACCCAGCTCTCACAAGAAGCCATGGAGGTCAGAGACCAAACCACTCTTTTCACTAAATGTATGACTAACGCTTCTCATTTTTATGGCAGATGACAAGGGTAGAATTTGTAGAATTCTGACATGAAGAAGAGTTATTTTCTTGTTATCAACTTTTTCCCAAACTTCTTTTCCCTCACAAATCAGATTTTCAATTTACATTATGGACATTAAGAACATATTTGTACTATTCTGACATCAAAGGGGAATTCCAGAAATGTAGTATTGCACTTCCATTAAGTCAGTGGACTCATAAGAAACGGGGAAAAAAAGGCAGAGAGACTTTTCTTTCAACACTTCCTGCAGATGATTCAATTTAAAAGCCTATCATGGATGGGAGGAATGATACCCTTTAAACTGCCGGAATGCTTTTAATGTGAAACATCTGTGCAGGAAGTTTTGAGTTGCGTTCACTTTAGTGGCCCTTTGTTGCATGTCATCCCCTCTCTCTCTCTGCCACATTTACTGTCTCTCTTCAACTGTTCCTATCAAATAAAGACAAAAAGCCCAAAATGATGATAATAAAAAAAAGAAAAATAGCGAAATTGAGGCAACTGTAAGTATTTATAAAACGAAAACAGTATTTGTGTTAAAAAGAGTGTTCTCAGCAGAGTGGTGAGTATGACACGACTCTGTTGTTGTACCGATGGAATTAGAGCTGTGGAAATGTACGTTATGATGAATTTATCAAGACTACAGGTAAATATGGAGGAAGTGTTGTTTGTATTCACAGCAAATTAAAACGGGAGCAGTGAGGCTTCTTACCAAAAGATTGTGAAATCTACTACTATAAATACAGGTCTGTCTCTAATATAAATAAAGATAAAGGCCTGGTTCTCTCTGCAGTTGAGGTAAATAACAGCAAACTTTATCAATGTATTTGAGACATTACATAGGTAAAGTTTCAGTCTATTTAGTTCAATTTTATTTATATAGCACCAATTTGTAACAGAAGTTTTGTCATTGCACTTTTCCTATAGAGCAGGTCTAAACCCATCTTTATAATGAGAGACAGCGAGAGAGAGACAGAAGAATTTTTTATTAAAAATAATGTAATATTATTTTATTAATAACAGTAATGAGACTAATAATTGTAGTAGCGGTTGTCGAGCAGGAACACAGGGGCAGTAGGAGGTCCGCAACCACAGATCCAGTCTCTGCAGCTCTGGAGGCAGAAATACCTGCTGAAAGCGACAGAAGGACAGAGGAGAGAAACGAGAAAGCACAAAACTACGGGAGAGAGAAGATGTCAAGTTAGTAACATACAGTAATGGGATAAAAATTCATACAGATGGAGAGGAAGAGAGAGGTGCTCAGTGCATCATGGGAAGTCTCCCGGCAGTCTAGGCCTATAGCAGCATAACTAAGGGATGGTTCAGGTCTAAGTCTAAAAAGCCATTTCATTTTTGTTGTTTCTTTCTTCTTTTGTATTTACTTTGTTTCTGTCTCCTCCTTCTCTACCTCTCCTGTCTTCTGTCCTGTCTGTTTCCAGGCTCTGTTAGTTCTGCACCAGCCAGAGACCATAGAGCTGTGGAATCCTGATGCCCCCATAGAGACGTTCTGGGATATAAGGTGCTCAACAATCTTCTCATCTTTCCATAAAAAAGGGGGAGATCAAATGCCTTCCTATTATTCATAGTCATACCCATGGAGCCACAGTTGTCTGCTGTGACTCAACCATGGTGTGCTTTGCACCGTCTTCAGACCCCTTTGCATTTTTTTAATATTTTGTTTTGATTACATTCAATTTGAGATATACAATATGTGTTAAAAGAAGGGATTGAAGCCAGGAAGCTAATTAGGGGTATTGTATCTGTTAGGATTCTTCTTCTTCTTGTGCCCTAAAAGTATCTGTAACAGCTACAGTTTCCAAACTCAGATAGGAGTAGTTGATGGGGAATCTCATCCACTACTCAGACAAAAAGATTTGTACTGATTGGCCAAATTCTGATTGCTATAACAACAAATTCATGTTTTGGCCTATAACTTTTGAACCGTAAGTCTCAGAAACAAATTTCTTTTTTTTTTTTTTTTCCTGGATCTTGTGGGTCCAGGCAAAGCTATCCATATAAACCATGCCCATTTGCACCTGGAGATATTTTCCACCATTTTGAATTTTGTCCAAATCTGTTTTTTTGCTACTCCTACAAATTTTGAGAAATCAGCATCAAAGTTTTCACATAGCATATCTGGACCAATCCAGAAAAAAAGTAAATTTTTGGGATTTTGATATTCCATATGATTTTTAAATTATTCATTTTTAAACCTGTGTCTGAAGTTCAATTTTACATAAACACTCATAAATCAAAATTGGCTTAAAGCTATTGTAACCAAACTTGTTGCACATGTTTGGATCATTGACTATATATAAAGATGGACGACATGACAGGTCCCTGACATGGATGTATAAAGAGAACTGGATACACCCTCGGCGGTGGTGCCCCGTTGATTTCTATGAAAGCTGCTCAGTGGCGCATGAAGCCAAAAAAGTTAAGAGTTTCAGGTATAAAATTACCTGGATCTTCCGCATTGTGCGGCCCATAGAGCAAGCGCAGGAGAGACTCCACCGGTCGAGCTGGCTAACTTCCGGTTTAGCCCTCCTTTAACTTGAATGGGGCTCCCATATCTGGGATATTTTGGCTTCATTTTTGTACAGTGGGTGGAAGTTGAGACGTGTCGTCCATCTTTATATACAGTTTATGGTTCTGATGCTAGGTCCGAGCTTCGCTGAGCAGTCCTGGGATATTCTGCCACTAGCGGGCGCCATAAATGCAAAATGTTTATTTCTCATAATTTGCTGCGCAGACATTTTGACTGTAAGCGTTTTAACTTTTAATAGAAAAAAATACCCCAGTCTGGCACATGTGATGTCATTGCCTCGTGTTGTAAGAAGGTGTGAGGAAACATGTCTTCCCAGTGAATAATCCAGTGGAGATTTGAGATCCAAAGGTGAAGTTCGAAGCCTGCTAAGGGCAGCACTCAGTAGAGTTGAAGGTGAAAATACTGAGGCACACAGGTGCTCCAAATCTGCTGATTGAGACTGTAGAATTCAGCCCTCTGACCCCTCTCCCTCTCTCTTTCTCTGGTTTTAACTGTTAGTCACCTCAAACCTTCAGGTTTCATTCACAACCAAATTTCGTACAAAGCATCTCTGGACCAAATTGGAAAAAATTACTTTTTTGGATTTTTGATATTCCATAAGAGTTTTGCTATAACGGGCCCTAAGTTTGCTCAAATGCTGTCAGCAGGGCTTATATTACAAAAAATGTCAGATCTCCTGAACACTTTCTGCTATTGCAACCAAATTTGGTCGACATGTGTGTTTTCAAATTCTCTTCTTCTCTAAAACCATGCATTGTGCTTGGACCCCGTCAATTGCTGTTTGCGGCTATATTTAGACTTGATCCCAGAAAGTTAATAGTTTATCGATCCCTCTGTGCTGTGCGGTCTACAGCAAAGATGGTGGGGTAAGTCATTGCAACTGATCTGAAAACACTGCAGGTAATGAAGTGTCATATTGGAGGGCTTTTACTTGATTTTGATGTGTGAAAATATAAACTTATTGTAAGATGTTTCACTTAAAATGCACTAACTCTGTGTTGGACAGGCTTCACTGGTTTTGTCAACCAGGACAGGTGTGAGTTTGAGTGGCTGATAAACATTTCTCAGTAGCAGAGTATAGAGTGTCTTCAAACATTCTGCTTTGTTCTTCAGTTCACAGGTGCTCTTCCTTATCTGCCGCAAACTGATTGGCCAGCAAATGGTTAATGGGACAGATGTTCTCAAATGGCTGAGGGAGATCCTCATCTGCAGGAACAAGTTTCTGCTCAAGAACAAGGTACAGTCCCGTTCCTTAACTTTAGCAACAGACTGCTTTGTTGGTTACAAAAAAAGTCAGCTAAAAGGCAGAGGTAATGACTATTTGTGCAAATCAGTGAAAATTACACTGGTATAGGCCACTTGCACACTGAGCGGTGTAGTGCTCTTGGAGTCTGTTTCGCTGGCTGCAAAGCAGATTTTTGGTGGTTTGGAAAGGTTGAAGATTTGGTGTCGCACCCTGTCTGAGAGAAGCTGTGTGTAAACTGTATGTTTGGTCCTTGAACGTTCCAGGAGTGTGCCACTATGGGCGGCGGTATCCCCATCTGCCGGCAGGCGCAGACAAAGCTGGAGGTGTGTCTCTACATGTTCCTATGGAGTCCGGACACTGAGGCGGTGCTGGTGGCCATGTCCTGTTTCCGCCACCTCTGTGAGGAGGCGGACATCCGCAGCGCCGCTGACGAGGTACCCGTCCAGACCATTCTGCCCAACTACCCCACCTTCAGTGAGCTGGCCTCCGTCAGCAACATGATGGGAACAGGTCAGTACTGCTAGTCCCACCTTCTTCAACCGAGTTGATAAAGTTTCTATATCTCATCTACTCCTGGAAAATGTTTTGGAGCCTGTGAGGTACTCTAAACTGCAGTAGAGCGTGCCTGATGCATATTGATGAGGAATTTACCAAACTAATTGTTAACAGCCATAACATTCCTGATATTTGTGAGCTCACTTCCTTTTCCCGTTGCAGCTTGATGTGATCTAAGGAATGAGATTAGCTACATGAATTGTCTCTCATAAAACCTTTTGCAGTGGGTCAGTGTTCAAGTATTCTTCTATCAAGCTGTTTTGCAGGCCCCGCAAAGATGGAGAAAAGTTTTTTTTTTTCATTTATTTTTTTTGTTTGGACAAAATTTCAAACATGCAGATACCAAAAGAAGTTAGACTGGGGAATGTCAAACTCTGTCTACAGTTGTTAAAAAGGACATTAAACTATCATGCCTAAGTATCCCCCTGGCTCCAAATCCCTGATTGTGGAGATTAGTTGATATAATGGATATTATGAAAATAAAAAGTATGGTGCATCGTTAAATCTGTGTCTAAATGGCTCCCAATTTCCCCGTTGTACCACTAAGCAGAATGTAATTCCTCAAGTTGCCAACTTAAGGAATTTAACTATTAGTTTCCATTAACAGTTTGGCTCTCATTTCCACAGGCAGGTCCACCTTGCAGAAGAGGGTGATGGCCTTGCTAAGGAGGATAGAGCACCCCACACCAGGAAACATTGAGGTAACGTTAAGTTTCAAATTCCAGTGGGTTTTACAGTTTTCTTTAGATGACTCACCTTTTTAGTTGATAAAACAACATTAAGAAAGCAAAAATGAGTTATTGGACCATTTCACACAGTGTCTGATTCTATAAGTGATATTTGCCGACACATATATGTTTACCAACCCACAGCATGTGAACCAAACCATATAATTCAAACCCATGCACTTCCGATGTCAGGTTAGCGTTTTTCATTGCTCAGTCTTCTCTCACCTCTGTTTGTGCAATATTGTTAATGTGTTTATTGTCTATTGGTTCCAATTTAAGGCTTGGGAGGACACATATGCTAAATGGGACCAGGCCACCAAACAGATTCTCAACTTCCCCAAAAACAAGGCAGATGATGGACAGGTAAGCATGACACAGAAGAAATCTCTTCTCTGTGTACCTTTTGAGTGATGGAGTTGTGATCACATGTGATATCCGATGGCAGTGGTCTGATTTAGGGGAAACTTAGAGGAATGTCAGACAGATAATAAGACTTTTGCCACGATTTTCCTGTCTCAGACAAATTGTTTTGATCAGAGGTCCTCTAGTTCAAGCAGTTCAGAGATGTGTCTTTCCCAGACGCTACCACAGTTTTCAAACTGCTTAAAACTAGATGTGAGATTGTGTACGGATATCTGATGTCTCCGTACAGCACTGATGTAAATGCAGTAAAAAATAAGAGTACAATTGCATTATCTGAATGTCAAATTCAAAAAACAAAAACAAACCACAACTCCCCGCCATCTCCTTTGCTTTCATACTGAGGACATTTCATATGATTTGTTCTCTAATTCTTTCTAAGAATCAGTTTTTAATTTATTTATTTTAGTTAACTACTTGATGTTCAGATGTGTGGTGTGCTCACTTTATGTCTAAGGTTCTGATATTCCTGTAGATTAAAAATAAATCCACATTTCTTTTCTAACCCCAACCCCAACCCTCAACCAATCCTAAAAAATTGGTCTTGCGTTGAGCTTCAGGTGGGATTAAAAGTGTGAACCTGTGCATTGTGGACATAGAGAAACTGTGTTGAATACTACTGGTGTTGTGTTCCTGCCATTCAGTGTCTCTGTGTCCCCCCACAGCAGGAGTGGATCAACATGACCGGCTTCCTGTGTGCTCTGGGCGGTGTATGTCTCCAGCAGCGCAGCACCCCCGGCCCAGCCACCTACAGCCCACCTATGGGCCCCATGAGCGAGCGCAAACACTCCATGATCTCCATGGGCCCCTGCGATGTGTCCAACCCCGTGGCCTCGGCCTCCTCCTGCTCCTCATCGGCCTCCAGCGAGACGCCCGTTAGCCGCTTCCTGGACCGGCTGCTGGCCCTGCTGGTGTGTGGCCACGACAGAGTCGGCCTCCACGTTCGCACCAACGTGAAAGACCTGCTGGGGCTGGAGCTTAGCCCCGCCCTCTACCCAATGCTGTTCAACAAGCTGAGAAACAGCATTGGCAAGTTCTTTGACACACAGGGGCCGGTGAGTGGAGCTATGGGAGTGCTTGTAATATTGTTACAATTCTTGACACTCACAGTTTGGCTTGTATTGGATTGGTATAAAAAATGGAATTGATGAGTGAAGTAAATTAAAGACATTGTTGGTGGGCAAATTTAACCCCATCCCAAATCTGTCTGTATTGATACAATATTGGAGCAATTAAAAAAGTAGTCATTCACGTATAAATTGAGGTTTTCCGGACCATATTTGCCCTCTTCCCCTCCATGTCATCATTTCACGGCCTGTTTATTCAGCTTTCCAAATCTGCACAATTTTATTATTCTTTTCCAGGTCAGTTTTTTGTATTAGTTTAAATTCATCTTTAAACCAGTTGTTTACTCTGGTTTGTAACAGCACGTCTTTGATAAATCTCTATCTTGTGAAAATTACCTAACCCTCTGAAATAAAATAAAAAATCTATCTGAAATGTATGTGGTTCTCCTGTTTCCAGGTTCCTATCAACGAGACTAACACCCAGTTTGTGGAGCAGACCATAGCCATCATGAAGAACCTGTTAGATAACCACACAGAGGGCAGCTCTGAACACCTGGGACAGGCCAGCATCGAGACCATGATGCTCAACCTGGTCAGGTCAGTACTCCCTGCTCCCCAGGTAGCACTTTTCCTATGGCCCAGTGACTGTCTGTTATTGAATGTCACTGACTGTTCAAACACAAGCCTGGAGCTTCTACAACATGTTTCCAGTTTTCGTTCTGTCTCTGTGAAATGCTCACATATTAAATAGTCATAAGGCCCAAAAGTAGAACTTTAGTTCTTAAGATTTCTGTTGCAGTGGTTTTGGCGACACCCTATGGTGACTGATGAGACCTTTTTGCCACAGATCCCAGAGTACTGTCGGAAATGACACATTTAGAGGGGGCATCCCTTGTAGCTCCTCTTCTGCTGGAAAATAGCTATCATATCATCATCTGGCCAACCAATCTGTTAGCCACTACGATAAGTTAGTCCATGAGCCATTACATGTCAGCAAAACTATCCATAAGCCTCCATCCTCTGTCTTCCACATTCGACATGTGATCTCTGAATGGATTACATTCTGTGTGTCTGTGTATAAACATATTTGAATATTGCCTGGGCGAAAAAAAATGTCGTAAAGACCCTTTTACAAATTGTGAACACTTTGAATGCTACAGCAGTGATTAAAAAGCAAGCAAAAAAAGTATTTACACACTAAAGCAAAAAAAACAAACAGAAAAAAATACGGTAACATTTTGTACATCCAGTATTTGTCATATATTTTTGATTTGCTACAGGATAGAATAGAAAAGAATACAAGTTTATTGTTCACCAGAGTGGAAAATTGTCTTAAGCTCATCAAAACATAAAAGCAGCAGACATGTAACAAATAGAACACCGAATGCATCACTGTACACTAGTGAAAAATATAAATAAAACACTTTAAACATAAAACATTAAAGGCAAAAATACAATACTGTGGAGCAGGATTTGCAACTTGAATTTTGAATAGAAAATGCTGATTGCACTCGAAGGAAAAGGCTTCCTCAGAATGGTTTTGGTTGTTAAAGCTTGTGGAGAATTAGTTGAGAATTAACATGGTGAAAAGCTTGTTTTCATTGTATTGTGGTGTATTGACCTGTGCTCCATCCCTCAGGTATGTGCGCATCCTGGGCAATGTGGTTCATGCGATCCAGATCAAAACCAAGCTGTGCCAGCTGGTGGAGGTGATGATGGAGAGACGAGATGACCTGTCCTTCTGCCAGGAGATGAAGTTCAGGTCAGTGACAACAGCTGAATGCTAGGCATACCAGGATTCCCACGGGTCCTTAAAGTCCTTGAATTTGATGTTTAAGAAGGTGTGAGAACCATGGTATACACACATCACTCTGGATGTTTGCAGGTCAATGACAAAGCCACCTCTGCGACTCCACACCAGCAACCTGTGCCACTTTTTTTTTTACATATCGTGTGTTTACTGGACCTTAAAAACTGAGAAGGACATAAATATTAATTAAACAAATTCAACAAAGGGTGAAAAAGTAACCCCAAACCTAAAACCTGGTTTAAGGTCTACTTCTCCTTCAGTTACTAATGTATTTCCCTCTTGGTCCGTTTGGAAGGTTTCACCCAAGCTGTTGTCTTCCTTTGTTGTTTGTAGGAACAAGATGGTGGAGTACCTGACTGACTGGGTGATGGGAACCTCCAACCAAGCTGCTGATGATGACATCAAGTGTCTGACAAGGTGCCACTCTACTCCTCAACTCAACTAATGCATTGTAAGGAAGTGAGATAGTTCCCTCCTCACTATTGTCACCTTTATATATGTGTGTGTGTGTGATGTGCAGGGACCTGGACCAGGCCAGTATGGAGGCAGTAGTGTCTCTGTTAGCTGGTCTTCCTCTGCAGCCAGAGGAGGGAGACGGAGTAGAACTGATGGAGGCCAAATCTCAGCTCTTCCTTAAGTAAGAACACACCTGCACTTAAGACCAAATTTCACAATCATTTCAAGATATTTAAAGATTAAGCACACCCTGAGTTTTTATCAGGACATTTCCGTCTGTCTTCAACAGAGTAGGTAGCCAGAGTGGGCTGGAAAGGCACAGAGGCCGGCAGTGCTTTGGCAGTCACTAAAAGTGAACACTACTAATTACTAAAATACTGCAAAGTCTGATGTTGAATTAAAAATGGTCAGCTGAACATGTAACTTTTCCCTCTAATCATGTAGCTTAGTACAATGTTCTTGCACACACATCTAGGAGGGTGTGAAGTGCTGTGACAGTTAGTGATGAGATAAGCCATTGGGGGCTGTTAGCGGATGAAGTAAATTATGAAAAGAAAAGTTACTCAGTTTGTTTACAAGCAGTGTAGTAACCAGATTACTGTAAATCATAGGCATGCAGCAGGTCAGCAAACCAATTTCTCTCCTACCCCAACCTTATTTTGGAAGTGTGGCTTTCTTGTTTGCGCTGTATTGGTGATAAAAGAAGCTGGATCAGTCCTGACCTCGTTTTTGTTATCTGTGTGTCTGTGTCAGAGCAGACTGACAACACAGGAGGGCAGACAGACCCACAGTGTGAATGTGTCTGAATTTAACAAAACTTTAAATGTTTTAGACTTCAAGAGGCTACTTTGTGTTTGGGCTTTGGATGGATTGATTTTAAATACGAGGAGGCATCGCTCTGTTTAATGAGGTCTCCTTTCATCCTTTGCTCAGCTGTTACTTTGCCTGTCTGCAGTCTTTTGTCATGCACATGCCTACATGTAAAAAGCTGATTAGAAACCCTGTTACATTTATACATGGCAGAGAAATAGGCGTTCTTTTGCAGAAATCTACATAGGGAAACCAGGTTTCTCTAATCCCCTACCTCGATCACAGTAACCAGGTTTCTAGTTTAAATGGCAGTTAAGAAATCAGCTTACTGGAGAAAGATGATGTAACCAGTCGTAGAAAAGGTTTCAGTCGTAGTCATCTGGACACTGTTTTCAGAATCAAGACGTTTCGGCTCCCATCCGGAAGTCACCCACAATTGAGAATGACTTCTGGATGGGAGCCGAAACGTCTTGATTCTGAAAACAGTGTCCAGATGACTACGACTGAAACCTTTTCTACAATGGAACACTCCTGGACGAATGAGGGACGACACCGTCTTATGATGTAACCAGGTTACTTAGTGCATGTAAACGCACGGACTGTGGTTGGCAGGTAGAAGTGCTGCTTGTGTTTACACTGCATCATTATACAGGCTCGAGGAACACCCCTCCCTTTCACAAAATGAATCACATAATAGGCCTTTCACATTATAAATTTGTCTATTTGCATATTTATTAAACATGTGTTGATATTAATCTACCGTACGTTGTCTAATAAGAATAAGAAACAATATCTTAAAAAAGAAATAGGTGAACTTTATTTGTCAGCATCACATAAAATCACATAAAAATAAGGTCAGTGATCCTGTGTTCCACACCGTTGTGGTGTGTTGTGAAATGGTCGGGCTGAATGTCCAGCCTTCTGGAACTCAGCAAAAAGCTATGTTGGCTCTTCATGATGATGGCTTTATACTCAAGATGTGTGAGCGAAATCCTTTGCTTTCCTTATCGTTTTATGAGGGAATACAGGGAGTGAAGTACAGGACAGGGCATCCAACCTGCCCTGTACTCCACATGATTATCAGTAGTACCCCTAAGTCTAAAGTCATGACCGTCTAAGAACACATTAGAATAAGCCAAACTCCAACATGCAGTGTTCACATACAGTATTGACAAATGCACTTTGATGACTGAAATGTGTCCAAGAAAATGTGAAGCATTATGAATCTGTCTAAAATCAACACTTTTGAATATATTGAGAGAAAGAACAAATTGGCCCACTGTACTGGTGGTAAATAACCTGCATGGAGAAGCCTTTTCTAATAAATTAGCTGTTTGTGGTGGTGTGCAGGTACTTCACCCTGTTCATGAACCTGCTAAATGACTGCAGTGAGGTGGAGGATGAGGGCCAAGCAGTGGGGGACGAAAGAGAGGAATGTCCCGCCGCCTGGCCTCCCTCCGCCACTGCACTGTCCTGGCCATGTCCAACCTGCTCAACGCTAATGTAGACAGCGGCCTCATGCACTCCATCGGTAAGTCAGCCACAGCATTACCTATTGCAGCATTTGAAAAATGTCGCTTTCTACATAGAAGTTACCAACAGTGTTTTCCCATGAGTACCAGTATTAATTTCTTCCTCCTCAGGTCTGGGTTACCACAAGGACCTGCAGACTCGAGCCACCTTCATGGAAGTGCTGACCAAGATCCTGCAGCAGGGAACAGAGTTCGACACACTGGCGGAGACGGTTCTGGCTGACCGCTTTGAGAGACTGGTGGAGCTGGTCACCATGATGGGAGACCAGGGAGAGCTGCCCATCGCCATGGCACTGGCTAATGTGGTTCCTGGGTCCCAGTGGGTGCGTACCCCTTCTTGATTTAGGATTGGTTTGAAACATTATGTTGACAGTGGGCATAATACTCCACTCAACATACAGTATGTGCTCAGACTTGTAGAAAGTATTTTATTTCATTGAAAGACCTGAAAGTTTCTCTTGAGCGTTCAGCGCAGGTGTGTTAGACTAAACAGTGCATGCAATATGAAATAAGAAAGTATAAAATGTAGCATTAACATATCTCCATAAAACATTTTTCCACAGTGACGAAAATGTGTTTGTTGAATTTCCAGGACGAGCTAGCCCGAGTCCTGGTGACGCTGTTTGACTCCCGCCACCTCCTCTACCAGCTGCTGTGGAACATGTTCTCTAAAGAGGTGGAGCTGGCCGACTCCATGCAGACTCTCTTCAGAGGAAACAGCCTGGCCAGCAAAATAATGACCTTCTGTTTCAAGGTAGAAAACACAGCACTACTCCTGTCATGAAAAAATTAGAAGTGCTTAGTGCCGGGGACACACAGGAGGCAGAAGCGCCGCGAAGCGCCACGCTGGGTCATTGCTCCTGCGAGCAGTAGCCTGACTGTTGACACCAGAAGCGCATTTCTCCACGCTGGTCAACAAGCGATTCTGCTTCTCTGCTCTTTTCAAATCACAATAAAGAGCTGATCTTTATAATAACCTCATGAATTTATAACTTAAAGCTTTGTGTTTCTGCGGGACGTCGCTTCTTTTTGTGACAACCTGGATTTCATCACCAGATTTCACCACCTGGTTACAACCCCGAAACACCCATTTTCACAATCTACTCACCGATTCGTTCCCCAGCTCGCCTTAACAGCTCAGCCGAGACAAAACACACCAACCAACCACATGTACATATCTGTGTGAGAGTGTGTGTGTGTGTTAAGATGAGTTCATCTCACAGTTTCACCACAAACACACACATTACCTCAGGATGAGGTAAGAGCAACACAAATACATCAGATAATACACGAACAGTATACAGAGATTAAAAAACCTTAAGTATAATTCATTACCTGGTAGAGAGCATACGGAATGTAGTATGTGCTGTATTTCTGGGAGAAGGAAAATTTGTGTTTCGGGACGCCGCTTCTTTTGTGACAACCTGGATTTCATCACCAGATTTCACCACCTGGTTACAACCCCGAAACACCCATTTTCACAATCTACTCACCGATTCGTTCCCCAGCTCGCCTTAACAGCTCAGCCGAGACAAAACACACCAACCAACCACATGTACATATCTGTGTGAGAGTGTGTGTGTGTGTTAAGATGAGTTCATCTCACAGTTTCACCACAAACACACACATTACCTCAGGATGAGGTAAGAGCAACACAAATACATCAGATAATACACGAACAGTATACAGAGATTAAAAAACCTTAAGTATAATTCATTACCTGGTAGAGAGCATACGGGAATGTAGTATGTGCTGTATTTCTGGGAGAAGGGAAAATTTGTGTTTCCGGTGTGACGCCTGTTAAAAGGATCGCCTTGTGTGATGATCTGGGGGGAGGGACACACACACACACACACACACTCTCTCACACTCTCACTCTCTCTCTCACTCTCACTCTCACACTCTCTCTCTCGCTCACTCTCTCTCTCTCGCTCACTCTCACTCTCACTCTCTCTCTCACTCTCTCTCACACACTCACTCTCACTCTCTCTCACACACTCTCTCACTCTCTCACACACTCACTCACTCTCTCTCTCACACACTCTCTCTCTCTCACTCTCTCTCTCACTCTCTCTCTCTCACTCTCTCACACACTCTCTCTCACTCACTCTCTCACACACTCTCTCTCACTCACTCACACACACTCACTATCACTCTCTCACACACTCTCTCACTCTCTCTCACACACTCTCTCACTTTCTCGCACACACTCTCTCACTCTCTCTCACACACTCACTCACTCACTCTCTCTCTCACACACTCTCTCTCACTCTCTGTGGGCGACTGTGGCTTAGTGGTAGAGCGGGTCGTCGACCAATCAGAAGGTCTGCGGTTCGATCCCGGGTTCCCCAGCCCACATGTCGAAGTGTCCTTGGGCAAGACACTGGACCCCAAATTGCTCCCGAGGGCTGTGCTGTGTGAGTGTGTGAATGATTAGTTACTTTGATGAGCAGGTCTGCCATCGGTGTATGAATGTGAAGCGGCAGAGAAATCAAAAAGGTTGGCAAGAATGGGATATTATTATCATTCAGATCATTTATATCATATATAATCTAAATATATTGTTTATAATAGATTATCAGTGTGTTTTCTTGCCAGATTCGCTCGTGGCACGCAGAAAAAATAGACCAGACGCCGAAACTATCGCTGCTGAGTATGAGTCGACCGCAGAGCTCCGCGCCATGCCACGCTCTGTCTGAACAGCCCAATTGGTTAACATGGGCGGCGAAAAAAAGCGGCCAGCACTTCGGGGCACTTTGCGACGCATTGCGTGTGTCCCCGGAGTAAGTCTGACATAAAATGTCTGCCTAATAGCACATGTTGTATGTATATTATTGACTTTATTTTATATTGTCTTATGTCAGGTATATGGGGCAGCATACCTGCAGAAGCTACTGGAGCCTTTATTAAGAGGGGTCATCACCACCCCTGAACACATCAGCTTTGAGGTGGACCCCACCAGGTAAGTGTCTGCATCTCTGCTCTGATAACGTGTAGTATTCATATTGTCACACAGTTAATTCACAAATAAAAAAATCCAGACAAGAACATTTTCTAAACTTTTCTTACTTTTATACTCAGTCTGGGTATTTTAGAAGATGTCACAGTAAGATATTGAGAGTGATTTTTAGCGGTTATGGTTTTATTATATATATATATATATATATATATATATATATATATATATATATATATATATATATATATATATATATATATATATATATAGAGATAGATAGTGCTTACTATATTCCTCTTTACGATTTAACGAATTAACCTAAAATATACCTGATTAGGGAAATGTCTTCTAAGCTTCAGTACATTGAAGCATATGTAATGTTGGATACAATACATAATGGGTCTTAATCATGATAAGGTTTGTGATGACTGAATTGATGCAGCCTTGACACATCACCTTTGGAGCCCTGCTGATTCAATGTTTGAGGGAGAGCATTGTGCCTTACTTTCCAACAGTGTGGAGTCACTGCAGTCAGCACTGAAGGATCCCCCTGAGACTGTCATCAAAGTTTTTCCTTTTAGCCTCTTCATACAAAGATTGTAATTCCTACTTGTTAGGGTTATTGTTTGAATTTTTGAAAGTTTTGTAAGACCATTTCTTAGAAGCTTTATACATCCTGGCCTGGAGGTCTTTGGAACATGAAGCCTAAGAATTGAAAACCTCACTGACAGAAGCTCCTTGTTTGTCTCATCAGGCTGGAACAAGGTGAGAACCTGGAGGAGAACCAGAGGAATCTTCTGCAGATCACAGAGCGGTTCTTCCAGGCCATCATCGGTTCATCCAGCGAGTTCCCCCCACAGCTCCGCAGTGTCTGCCACTGCCTCTACCAGGTAGACCCCCCCACTCCACCATGGCCCCCAGCTGCTCACCCAGCGTCTCTGCCCTGTGTGCAGTGTCACTTACACATTTCAAGCTCCTGCCTCTTCACTCTGAGGTCTCCAGATGCTGCTCGACTCACTGTTCTCTACATCACACACACCAGTACATACCTTTTAACTACAGTGCATCTGGAAAGTATTCACAGCGCTTCACTTTTTCCCACATTTTGTTATGTTACAGCCTTATTCCAAAATGGATTAAATTAATTATTTTCCTCAAAATTCTACAAACAATACCCCCATAATGACAACGTGAAAGAAGTTTGTTTGAAATCTTTGCAAATGTATTAAAAATTAAAAAATTTACATGTATTCACAGCCTTTTCCATGACACTCAAAACTGAGCTCAGGTGCGTCCTGTTTCCACTGATCATACTTGAGATGTTTCTACAACTTGATTGGAGTCCACCTGTGGTAAACTCAGTTGATTGGACATGACTTGGAAAGGCACACTCCTGTCTATATAAGGTCCCACAGTTAACAATGCATGTCAGAGCACAAACCAAGCCATGAACTCCAAGGAATTGTCTGTAGACCGACGAGACAGGATTGTATTGAGGCACACATCTGGGGAAGGGTACAGAAGAATCTCTGCAGCATTGAAGGTCCCAGTGAGCACAGTGGCCTCCATCATCCGTAGATGGAAGAAGTTTGGAACCACCAGGACTCTTCCTAGAGCTGGCCGTCCGGCCAAACTGAGCGATTGGGGGAGAAGGGCCTCAGTCAGGGAGGTGACCGAAAACCCGATGGTCTCTCTGACAGAGCTCCAGCGTTTCTCTGTGGAGAGAGGAGAACCTTCCAGAAGAACAACCATCTCTGCAGCACTCCACCAATCAGGCCTGTATGGTAGAGTGGCCAGAGAGAAGCCCCTCCTCAGTAAAAGGCACATGACAGCCCGCCTGGAGTTTGCCAAAAGGCACCTGAAGGACTCTCAGACCATGAGAAACTAAATTATCTGGTCTGATGAAACAAAGATTGAACTCTTTGGCCTGAATGGCAAGCGTCATGTCTGGAGGACTCCAGGTACCGGTCATCACCTGGCCAATACCATCCCTACAGTGAAGCATGGTGGTGGCAGCATCATGCTGTGGGGATGTTTTCAGCGGCAGGAACTGGGAGACTAGTCAGGATCGAGGGAAAGATGAATGCAGCAATGTACAGAGACATCCTTGATGAAAACCTGTTCCAGAGCGTTCTGGACCTCAGACTGGGGCGAAGGTTCATCTTCCAACAGGACAACGACCCTAAGCACACAGCCAAGATAACAAAGGAGTGGCTACGGGACTCTGAATGTCCTTGAGTGGCCCAGCCAGAGCCCAGACTTGAACCCGACTGAACATCTCTGGAGTGATCTGAAAATGGCTGTGCACTGACACTCCCCAACCAACCTGATGGAGCTTGAGAGGTCCTGCAAAGAAGAACGGGAGAAACTGCCCAAAAATAGGCATGCCAAGCTTGTAGCATCATACTCAAAAAGACTTGAGGCTGTAAGTGGTGCCAAAGCTGCTTCAACAAAGTATTGAGCAAAGGCTGTGAATACTTATGTACATGTGATTTTTGTTTTGTTTTTTATTTTGAATAAATTTGCAAAGATTTCAAACAAACTTCTTTCACGTTTTTATTATGGGGTATTGTTTGTAGAATTTTTTGAGGAAAATAATGAATTTAATCCATTTTGGAATAAGGCTGTAACATAAAAAAATGTGGGAAAGTTAAGCGCTGTGAATACTTTCCGGACCGATACATCAAGATCTTGCCTTTTGATAATTTTCGTGTTCTGAAATTTCATGCTTGGTCTTTACTCCTCAAGATTTAATATACGTCAAGGCAGAACACCCCTGAAGCACCGTGGGACACTAAACTTGCAGGGGATTCTAAAACAGGACCTTGTTTTCCTAGCTTTTGCCATCATGACAGTCGGACCAGTTGGACCAAAGACCCATATTCATGTATACTAATACATACACTCTCAGCGTATTGTAATACTACCATTAATAAGAATAGCTGAGTGATGTAATGATCTCAAACATAAATATTATATTATTCACAGTACATCTGATCATACTACTGAACAACATTACTGTCAGACGTTTACGTCATTGACATCAACTCAGACATTGGACTGCAAAAAATAATAATAAAAAATCCCTAGTCACAGAACTCTTGTGTGTAGTAGTGTTGGTAGGGAAAAGTAAGCCATGCATTAACACACTGAGAATAAAACTAACAAAAGCACCAAAAGAAAAAGCTTGCTGCTGCAAGAGGTACCATGTAGTAAATGCTGACAAAAGACATTACAACTGCCCAGCATTCATGACACAGGCTCGTCTGAACAGTGATCATTTTGGGTAAGGTGAGTTTTGTGTTTGATGCTAATGGGAATCCCAATGATCAGCAGTTATGTAGTCAGAGAGTAATGGGCCTCATATATAAAAGAAGGTGTAAAGGCCCATGATTAGATGCTATTATCTAGATATCATATCCAGATAGGGATCATCGGCAGCTGTGGCTTAGTGGTAGAGCGGGTTGTCCACCAATCAGAAGGTCGGCGGTCTGATCCCGGCTTCCCCCAGCCCACGTGTCTCAAGACACTGAACCCCAAATTGCTCCCGAGAGCTGTGCCTTTGATGTGTGAGTGTGTGTGAGAATGCTTAGTTAGTTTCTTTGGACTGATGAGCAGTTAGCATCTGCCTTCAGTGTGTGTGTGTGTGTGTGTGTGAATGGGGTGAATGTGAAATAATAGTGTGAGCTTTCAGTAGTCAGAAGACTAGAAAGGCGCTATAAAAGTCCAGTACATTTACATCCTCATACCAGGTTGAGGTGGGGCCTTACTGACGATGGCAAAAGCTAGTAAAATGAGGCTCTGGTTGAAGAAAAACAAGTTCAGATGGGGTGAGACAGGCTTCATTTCAGGTTTTATAGACTACTGGTTAGGCTAGACCACATCCTGTCAGAAAAATTCTAACCTGTGGTCACACCTAATCCTTTGCACTGCCATGGTGTCAGCCAATACTCTACTGTGTTGGATCAAATCAGTGAAGAAGAAAATCATATTACAGAGGGTTGCCAGATCAGGTCAGGTATATCTCATATCTCGCCCTTTCTCTGTCCATCAAAATGGCTTTCTTTTTGCAGAAACATCCAAATCTGGTAGCTCTGCATAGCCCTTTCCAGTTAACCCTATGTGGAGTTAACATGACAAGATTGTGTCAGATTGGTAGGTAGGAGACAGGCGTTGGTAGGGACATGTCCCTACTGTCCATGCCCAAATCTAGTGATGGATTAGGTGTGATCACAGCATAGGAGGATGACAACTGACTGGCCTGTATTACCAGATATATCTACCAAATGATATTATAATCTAACCTCAATGCACACATACCATTTCCACTGAACACAGAGTTTGTCTTTTCCACCTGAATGTCCAAGCAGCTTCACACTGCTGCTGCTGCTGCCTTGCCCTCACTACAGTGAAAAGGAAGCTCCACTGCTCCGGCCACTCACACTCAATAACTGAATCAATAGCCTTTATTGTTAATTGTTATATTTTTTTACTAATTCAGAATGCTTCATACCCATAAAAAGTGGTCTAGGTTTTTGATCACAGATTTAGTATTTTCCATGTGTTGACATCTTTGATTTCTCATTCTCCATCTTGGATTTCCTTTTGCAACTGTGTAGGCACACATACACACACTAATACAGTCTGCTGAAGTCAAACCACGCCAGCACATGCATGGTCACGCTTCAAGTCCCCAGACCAGTGATGAACACTTTTCTAACAGCAGTTTTGATTTTTCTGTGTTTTACTAGATGTGAATGTGTTTACACCTCGAGTGGTTAGGGCTGTGCTACCTCTGTGTGTGTGTGTGTGTGTGTGTGTGTGTGTGTGTGTATAGCTGGTGCTGTGACCATGATTGTGCTCATCTCTGTTCTGTAGGCTACTTGCCACTCTCTACTGAATAAAGCAACAGTAAAAGAAAAAAAGGAAAACAAAAAAGCAGTAAGTTTGGAGAATCTATTTTCCCCTCAGACACTTTCCCCCTAAAGCAAAAAAGCCTTTTTTGCATTCTATTCATTTGATTATTTTATTTCTTCATTTTTTTTAAATTTGGTTTCTCTCTGGAAATGTTTTCTTTTCTCCATTTTCAACTTTGTGTACAACCCTCTCTTAAATTCACTGTACTAATATCGGCGCCATTTGATGTATTTTCAATTAACAGTTCCCAGGAAACTGTGGTATTCTGTCTTCTCTTTTCTTTCTCTGTTTCTACTTCAGGAGACATTTTCTCAGAACATTTCATCTGCGTTCAAATCATGTTTCTCCATCTTATATGACTCACTTTAATAAATCAACCCTCACACACACACCTGCACGCCTCACCTGCCTCAGCAGACATGGCTTTATAAAAGACATGAATGGTCTTTAGATGAAATATTCTGATAAACTGTCCTCCCTCTGTCATGGATTGGATTCCTTAGCTCTATGGTATCCTTTTTCCCACCATATATGAAGAGCAATGTCTTTGAGAGTGTGATTTTCTACATTCACTTTTTTTTTTTGTGCCATCTCTCAGAACCTTGTCACTCGCACTTAAATATAGCTGCTCATGGGCAGATTTGCCCTGATATTGCTCTAACTCTTTTGCTTTATTTTTTAGTGCTCACGGGTCTAAAGTGAACTGTGGATAAAATGTCTTTCTCACTTCTTTAATCTCAAAAATCCCCCACCTGAAAGAGTGCAGTATGGTTAAATTACCTCCGTACATGCTTATTGGTTATGAAACCTAAGCTCGACTTTATTTAATATGTATATAAATAAACTTGTTGTACAGTTGAATCAGTGTGCTGCTCCTGGCCTCTCCCTCCTAGATAGAGAGTTGAAGTCTCTGTTTTACACGGATGACCTTGTTCTATTGTCTCCTACTGAATAAGGACTACAGCAACAGCTGGACATCGTAGAAGAGTACTTTCAGAACTGGGCCCTGGCAGTAAATATGAAGAAAACTAATGTCATGATTTTTCAAAAACACCCCAGATGTCAGGAGAACAAATACCAGATTACCATTAATAATCATATCATTGAACATAGTATGAGTTATACCTACCTTGATATAACCATAACAGCATCAGGGAGTCTCAACATGGCAGTGAATGCACTAAAAGAAAAAGCTTGAAGAGCTCTAAATGCAATTAAGAGAAAATTTTATAATTTTCAAATTCCTATTAAAATTTGACTTAAAATATTTGATAGTGTCATCTGCCCATTTCGCTGTCTGGTCCACTCAGTCATCATAGCTATACCTGTTGGGACAAACATCCAACAGAATCTTTACATGCAGAATTCTGCAGATACATTTTACACGTACACAGAAAAACACCAAGAAATGCATGTAGAGCAGAATTAGGCAGATACCCACCGATAATTAACATTTAAAATAGAGCGCTCAAATTTTTTAATTACCTTAAATCCAGCCCCCTAGACACCCTCCATTCCAAAGCCCTCCAAACCCAAGAGCTGAGCCCAGAAAAGAGTCCCCTATGTCAGTTGGTGCTCAGACTAACTGCCCCTCCTCCGACACACGACCAGTCTCACAACAGCACTGCTTTCCAAACATCATTCAGAGAAAACCAAACTATAAAGCAATGTAAAGAAACCTATTTGGAAAATTGGAAAGAAGTAAAAGCCAAAGTAGATCAGATTGTTATCTGGCCCTAAAAAGAAATTATGAATTGGCAGAATATCTCTCTACTGTCAGAGACAGAAAGCAGAGACCGATCCTAACCAAGTACAGGCTCAGTAACCACAAACTGGCATCGAAAAAGGAAGACACAAAAAATCCTGGCAACCAGAAGAAAACAGAATATGTGGTCACTGTTTGATCGACAGGTGAGGTTGAGACCGAGATGCACTTCCTCCTACAATGTACAACATTTGATGAAATAAGAAACATTTACTACAGAGTTCAACTCTGTAATCTCAGATTTCAAAGAGTTAAATCATGTCTCAAAATTAAAGATACTCCTAGGAGAAGGAGACAGGGCATATCTTGTTGCCCAATATATATCAACATGCCACAACCTGAGGGACAGTGAATGACCTACACACACACACACAAAAATAGTCTACAGTTTATTATTATTATTATTATCCTTTCTTACTTATATGTATATATTTTAATATCACAATTCTTCTGTTTATGTACGTTTTTATTTTACACATGCTTTGGCAATGTAAACATCTGTTTCCCATGCCAATAAAGCAGAGAGAGAGAGAGAGAGAGAGAGAGAGAGAGAGAGAGAGAGAGAGAGAGAGAGAGAGAGAGAGAGAGAGAGAGAGAGAGAGAGAGAGAGAGAGAGAGAGAGAGAGAGAGAGAGAGAGAGAGAGAGAGAGAGAGAGAGAGAGAGAGAGAGAGAGAGAGAGAAATATAATAATATAATAATTATAGGAAAAATAATAATTGTAGTAGCGGTTTTTGAGCAGGAACATGGAGGCATTGAGGCCCGCAATCATCGATCCAGACTCTCCGGAGGCATAAATACCTGCTGAAATTGAGAGAGGAGAGAAACAAGAAAGCACAAAACTACAGGAGAGAGAAGATGTCGAGTTAGTAACGTGCATTAATGGGATGAAAATGCATACAGAGGGAGAGAAGGAGAGAGGTGCATCATGGGAAGTCTCCCGGCAGTCTAGGCCTATAGCAGCATAACTAAGGGATGGTTCAGGACTCACCTGAGCCAGCCCAAACTATATGCTTTATAAAAGAGGAAAGTCTTAAGCCTACTCTTAAATGTGGAGATGGTGTTTGCCTCCCGAACCCAAACTGGAACCTTATTCCACCGGAGAGGAGCTTGATAACTGAAGGCTCTGGCTCCCATTCTACTTTTAGAGACTCTAGAAACCACAAGTAACCCTGCATTCTGGGAGTGCAGTGTTCTAGTGGGGTAATAAGGTATTATGAGATCTTTAAGATACGATGGTGCCTGACCATTAAGAGCTTTGTAGGTGAGGAGAAGGATTTTAAATTCTATTCTGAATTTTACAGGGAGCCAGTACAGAGAAGCTAGTTCTTGTCAGTACATGTGCCGCAGCATTCTAGATCAACTGGAGAGTCTTAAGGGACTTACTCAGGCAGCCTAATAATAAGGAATTGCAATAATCCAGCTTAGAAATTATAAATGCGTGGACTAGTTTTTCGGCATCATTTTTGAGACAGGATGTGCCTGATTTTTGCAATGTTACGTAGGTGAAAGAAGGCAGTCCAGTTTGTGTCATGTGCGAGTTTAAGGACATATCCTTATCGAAGATAACTCCGGGAGTCCTTACGGTGGTGCTGGAGGCCAGGGCAATGCTATCTGGAGTAACTATATCTTTATATAATGTGTCTCGGAGGTGTTTGAGGCCAAGTACAATAACTTCAGTTCTGTCAGAGTTTAACATCAGTAAATTGCAGGTCATCCAGGTTTTTATGTCCTTGCATGCTTGAAGTTTAACGAACTGATTATTTTCATCATTATAAATCATCTTGCCATCTTACCAGCAAGATGTGGAGATTGACATCAGTTTTCATCTTTTTGTGTTGAGTACAGAGGTAGGCCCGGGATGTGGTTAAGCTAGCTTAGCACAAAGACTGGAAGCAGGAGGAAACTGATAGCCTAGCAGTGTCAGCATAAAAACACACATCCAAAAAACAAATGCAAATCTTCCAGTCTTTGCTAAGGTACTGTAAGCTAAACATGTCCAATATTCTGTACCAGAAACAGAAATTAAACTATTGTATATTCTTAAACAAGCATGTTTCCCAAAATGCTTTAAAACATGAAACATGTTTGACTTCTAGTTTGTAGAAACAGAAAAGCTTTTCATAATTTAGTATTATAGGATAATGAGAATGAGATAAATGATGATTTGGATGGACTTTCTTTTGGTGTCTGTAGGTGCCTTGGCAAGGACCGCAGGGCTTTGGGACATTGGTTAGTTGCTGTAGCTCAATGTTGATCCATGTGTGAATATTCCTGCATTTACATTTAAAGGGTAGCGGATGTTGGATAGAAGCATCAGTGTGGAGACATTGTAGGGTTTCAGTTTGATTGACCTGCACTGCTACGGTGCAAAGAGCACTGTTAAATGAGACCAAGAGAAAATTATAGCTATATAACTGCAAGCTTTAGAGCCCGACGGATATGGCCGGACCTATATTATCAGCCAACATTTAGGGCTGCAACTAGTGATTATTTTCATTGATTAATCTGATGATTAGAAAACCGCCAATAATGTCCCAGATTTCCAAATGTACATGTCTTTGAGCCCTAGGTAATATCATTAAAAGCCCTGTTACTGTATATCCGAACAACAATCCAAAACACAAAGATGTTCAATTTACTATAATGTAAGACACACATTTGAGAAGCCGGAACCATCAAATGTTTGGCATTTTGCTTGAAAAATCACCTAAACAATTATTTTATTATTCATTATTTTCTGTTGCTCAACTAATTATAGTCGCTTTTTGCAGATCTAACGGTATTGGCATATATGTTGGCCGACAAGTAATTAAAGGGGACTCCACTAGAGTAGCTTTGCATGATTCACAGTTAAAAAAAAATCCTTTTCATCTTATACTGGCCCTTCATGCAGCCCCTCAGTTCATCCTCTCTCTGAAACAAGCCGTTTTAGCTCCTGTCTCTTAAGGGCCCCCGTCCCTAAAAGCCCACTTTCTTCTGATTGGTACTACTTCCAGAAGGCCTAGTGAGGGGCAGCACTCAGTGCTTGTGAGATGAGCACTGCCCGCACGCCTCATCCTCTTGCTGGTGTGCGTAATGGCATATGACAGCCACAGTCACTTACCTCGGAAAATAGCGATACGGGGCACTGAATTTGATGAATTTAGACTCTGTCCGGACCGGGCAGGAGTGTTGGTCTTTACACCGCTAGCACAGGAGCTTTGGACCGCTGGTAGGAGGAAGTTTTCAGGCTTGGGCTCCGATCTCCCAGAGTCAGCTAGCTAATGGGACTGCCAACTGCAGGGCTAACTGAGCTAATGGAAGCTACGGTTAGCAGTAGTTACTGTAGCAAAAAGTAAAGCCATCTATCCATCAAGAAACTAACGTTATCTTTCGTTCACAACTGAAAAAGCACTTTCTGCTAGACATACTGAACAATCTCCAAAAACTGGAAGAGTAATCCTGTGCAGAGGAGTCTCACATAGCCAGACCTATGTCCACACTTCGTTTTAGTGCTATGAGCAGAGCAGTCTAATACTGAGCGGGTGGATGGCCGTGTCCCTGTACTTCATGGGCATGCTGTGCGGGCAGTGATTGTATAGTTGTGACATCACAATAGGGCTGCCACGAATTACTGTTTTCCTACCGATTAATCTAAATGATTAATTTTCCTCCAAAAAATCGAATTGAACATTTAATTTGTGTTCATTTTATTTTGACAAACTGTATGTCATTGTATAATACAGCACAAAACAAAATGTAAACAATCCCTGCTCTATAATCAGAGAAGACATGGAAATCACACTTTCTACAGTGTGGGGCCTTTTAAGACATTCTTAGCACTACCACCAGTAACCACAGAGGTCTGACTACTGTATTGTAGACTGTACAAAATTACATTGATTACTGTTGTGGGAGTGCTACAATATTATAATTTTATTGTGGTTTCATTCTCTGTACAGTAAGCACAATATGTCAGATTTTGTGCCATTGCAGTAATTAGGTTCTCTGTTAATCTTGTCACAGTGGGCAGCATTACCGCTAGTGTCATACAATGTATGAGCCTACACTGGTGAAGTGTTTCCACTGTATCTCTATCATCATTTAAGCATTTTCTTACTATGATGACTGACTCAATGAAAACAAACATGATAAATAGCAGCTACAGGTGACACGTTCTGAAAGGAGAACATGTCAACATGTTTACACACACAGCCAAAGATAATGGAGATTTTACCAGAGTTACAGAAACAAAACTGTCAGTCCATAGTAGAAACAACTGAAGTGTACTGTGATGGCTACTTTATATATTGTTGTTTGACACTGATGAAAAGAGTCTTTTGGGAATGTAGTCCATACTCCCGACAGACCGAAAAAAACTATTTTCTCTGATTTACGGTTGAGCTGACTACAGGTCAAGTTGTTGTTTGTGATGACATAAATCAATAGTTCATCATCACATCATTAAGTGATGTGACACATTTAATGAGGTTAGAGGCAGCAGGACCTTCAGGAGATGACCTTGAGATAATGGAATTCATGGATAATATCAAGAGAATCCAGTTTTCAATCAGAACTATCACAAAGTCAGTTATATGTTGATTTCATTTCACAAGGCCTAATTCTTATATCTAGCTATTCCATCTCATGTTATTTACTTAAAACATGGCATAGATGTAAGTATTTCCTTTTGGATTTTGAAGTAATGCTTAATTTACAGTTCTGTTTACAATGTAATATACCATGCAACGTGGTTTTAACATTTGTTTTGCCAATAGCATTCCATAATTTTTGGGAAATTTTTAAGCCATAGCAGGGTTCCCAACTTTGTGGAAAATTGAGATGAAATGCAGAAATCCTGCAGAAATCCTGCAGTAACCAGCAGCTGAAAATTATTTCTAAATAAGGTTCAAAATATGACGATGCAGGATTGGATTTTCTGATCCAATGAGGTTATTGACAAATTCTGACATGTGTGTCATGCATTCTGCCAAATGTACTCATCAAATATTATTCTTACTGCATCAGTAGATACAACAAGGCATCCCAGTCTAGTTTATGTAACTGAAAATGTGCTGGAAAATTATCTCCTGAAATGAGAGGAAACTTTGCATAGGTAGAAGGTTTGTTGGACAGTGAATGCATGGGTGTGTGCTCATGCATGCAGATACAGTATGTGTTGTGTGGGTTAATGTCAGTGCTCCCTTTATCGGACCTGACTCCGTCTGATTGATGTGCTTCTTAGTCTTAATTTTTTAACAACATACCCTGACTTTATAGGTCAGGCTTTAACTGTTATACCACCAAGAATGGCCATATTTTATGAAAACTGAGTGGTAGGAGCATACTGAGTATACAGGTAAATGGAGAACAAGTGGAGGAGATATTTAAGTAGCTTGTGTGGACATAATTTTGACCACAGTGACAACATGTCACCATTGGAATTCATTGTAACCAATGTAATTCAAGCTGACCACAGCTGCTGGTCTTCGTATCTGTCAAACTTGGAGTGGGTGAAAATTTAGGAAGACAGAAAGATTAGATAGTAGCACATTTTATGGTTGCTGTTACTTCAGTTTCCAGCCGTCTAAACCTTTTATTAAAGAATAATTGCAGTGCTTATTCTTGTAGTTTTGGCCATCATCTCAGTGACGTATGAT
>CM050848.1:33034965-33109491 GCA_027580175.1 Siniperca scherzeri
ACAGCAAGACAACCAGAAAACTGACAACCCCAACTTATCTACTTTAACCGTGAACAAAGGATCGGACTACTTACTGTGATAGCAAACATGTCATAGTGACTCAAAGCAAGACGATGTAATCTTTACTGAACAGCAGCCACTGTAGCCACAAGTCACAATTCAGTTCTGTTTGGATCTTTTATTGTCCAAACAGAACTGAAAAATTATTTTTGCAGCAAGGCAGCATAAAATCATAGAACGTAATCATAGTAAAAACTCGCTAAAACAATTGAAGACATTAAAAGTACTGTACTATGTACACTTCTGCACAGTTGCAGTTCAGTTGAAACAAAAACTCCAGAGTCTTGGATCCTGCCCAAGTGAGTTTGGCGAGGATGATACAAGCTCTGAATGGGAACATACAAGGTCCACAATACAGTCAGAAATAATAGATCCATACTTGAATCCCAAACAGCTTATACAGTTCACAAGGACATGAAGCAACACTAATACATAAACAAAATAACCAGCCAGTCAACGCTTGCCTCTACTACCGGTCGCTACTGGTGCAGCGCCCCCCATCCAAGACAGGATTCTGCTAAATGCTAAAACATAGTGTAACAGTAGACAAGGTTCATCAGTTGACTCAGTAATGTTAGTTACTTAGGAGGTGAAGACCTGCATAGACTAGCAGTTAGGATTGTTTTTAATATGCTTGTTGTATATTCCTATCTTTTCCTTTAGATTCTGCAGAGCATTGCAAACCATGTCTTGTTTACAAAAGAAGAACACATGAGGCCTTTTAATGACTTTGTGAAGAGCAACTTTGATTCAGCCAGGAGGTAAGTCACTTGCATGATGCGAACTCCCCATTAGTCTGTTTTCTTCATCTAATAAACTATGGACATTTTGTGTGACTTTGGTAAAAATGACTTGTTTAAAAAACTATCCAAACTATAGTTTGGTTACAAGTATTGCTTTGGTTCAAACCACTTCTGCTGGCCTTTGAAAGGGTTGAAACTAGAGGTTGTCATGGCTTCAAAGAAATGGGCCCATAACACTGTTTAACCCAAGCCAGTGCACATATATTTTCAGTAAGTACATTTTTGCTTATTGTAATAATGAGTAAATCACACCAGCACTTAATTCTTTGTATCATAAATGTCAGCTGCATTGTAATGAATGTTGCATATGAGTTTTTACTGTATCAGTGTCATCTTTTGTGATTAACCTTTGGGACAACCTTTACTGCCCAGGTCTCATTTGACCTACTTTTGGGCTACATTTTTTTTTTTTGGGGTTGTTTCTTACCTGTAGTTTCCTTTTGACAATCTCATGAATGTTAACTAGGTTATTTTAGTGCTCTCACAAAATTTGCAACCTTGTTTAAGTTCCTTTATTTGTCATATGCACAGCAATTACAGTGAACCAGTCTTTCGCAATGAAATGCTTGTAAGAAACTTACACAAGTAAAATGAGAAATGAGAAGAAGAGAATCTAAGAACCAGAGATATAGTGCAGAAGTTAAAATATAGGAAACTACATTTAAAATGAAATTAAATATAATATAATGAGGTAGACAGGTGTACAGTAGTGAATTAAATGAAATTAAATGAATAAACTGTAATGTAAACAGGATGTGCAGTAATGTTGTAGTGTAATGTAAGTATATGATTAATGAGAACCAGTTATATGTAAATATATATGTATACTGCTATGTGGGCAGGTATACACAGGTAATGTAATGTGTATATATACGTGTGTATATGTGTGTATATACGTGTGTGTGTGTACACGTGTGTGTGTGTACACGTGTATGTATATGTATGTGCATATATATGTAGACGCATATGTATGTGCATATATATGTAGACGCATATGTATGTGCATATATATGTAGACGCATATGTATACGCATATGTATGTGTATGTATACGCATATGTATGTGTATATATAGAGATAGATATATATATAGATAGATATATAGAGATAGATATATATATACACACAGAAGGACCTTGGAATACCACAGGCAAATGGCAACCTCGAAGAGGTAACAAGAAAGACAGCAACGGCCAAATACCTCCAACGAGTAAGGCAAGTCCTAAGAAGTCAGCTCAATGGCAAGAACAAGGCCCAGGCAATAAACAGCTACGCCCTGCCAGTGATCAGATACCCTGCGGGAATAATAAGGTGGCCAAAGGAAGAGATACAGACCACAGACGTTAAGACGCGTAAGCTCCTCACCATGCATGGAGGGTTCCATCCCAAATCCAGCACCCTGAGACTGTACGCTAGCCGTAAGGAAGGCGGCCGTGGACTAGTGAGTGTGAGAGCCACTATCCAGGATGAAACATCCAAGATCCACAAGTACATCCAAGATAAGGCCCCAACAGATGACGTGCTCAGGGAATGTCTCAGGCAATGGGGAACAGAGGAAGACGTGCTGGAGGAGGGACCATCATGGGAGGACAAACCCCTACACGGGATGTATCACCGGAACATAACTGAAGTGGCTGATATCAAGAAGTCCTACCAATGGCTAGAGCGGGCTGGATTGAAGGACAGCACAGAGGCACTCATCATGGCTGCACAGAAGCAGGCCCTGAGCACCAGAGCAATAGAGGCCCAGATCTACCACACCAGACAAGACCCAAGGTGTAGGCTGTGCAAAGAGGCCCCTGAGACAATCCAGCACATAACTGCAGGGTGTAAGATGCTGGCAGGAAAAGCATACATGGAGCGCCATAACCAAGTGGCTGGCATAGTGTACAGGAACATCTGCACTGAGTATGGACTGGAAACCCCGAGGTCAAAGTGGGAAACACCTCCAAAGGTGGTAGAGAATGACCGAGCCAAGATCCTGTGGGACTTCCAGATTCAGACTGACAGAATGGTAATGGCGAACCAGCCTGACATCGTGGTGGTGGACAAACAGCAGAGGAAAGCCGTTGTGGTTGACGTGGCAATACCAAGTGATGGCAACATCAGGAAAAAGGAACATGAGAAACTAGAGAAGTACCAAGGGCTCAGAGAAGAGCTGGAGAAGGCCTGGAAGGTGAAGGCAACAGTGGTGCCCGTGGTCATCGGAGCACTCGGGCAGTGACCCCCAAACTGGAGGAGTGGCTACAGCAGATCCCTGGAAGAACACCAGACATCTCGGTCCAGAAGAATGCAGTACTAGGAACAGCAAAGATACTGCGCAGAACCCTCAAGCTCCCAGGCCTCTGGTAGAGGACCCGAGCTCGAAGGATGAGACCACCCGCGGAGGGTGAAGGACAAAGTTTTTATATATATATATATATATATATATATATATATATATATAGATATATATAGATATATAGGCTCCTAAATATACTTTTGCACAGCACTGTATGTTTAGGAGCCATAGCATTTAGGGCCTTGGTAACAAGCAGTAATACTTTTTTTAAGTCAATTCTGTACTGTACCCGCAGCCAGTGAAATGTTTTCAGTACAGGTGTAATGTGTTGTATTTTCCTAGTCCCAATTAGCACTCTGGCTGCAGCATTCTGAATGAGCTGGAGCGTACCTGTTGTCTTTTTGGGAAGTCCTGCAAAAAGGGCATACAATAAGTCTAATCTGCTGGAGATGAATGCATTGACCAGTTTTTCAGAGTCAGACTGGAACAGGAAGCTCCTAAGTTTGGAAATGTTTTTTAAATGGTTGAAAGCTGTCTTTGTAATAGTGGTGATGTGATGCTGGAAGTTAGGATTGGCATCAGTAATAACATCCAGGTTTCTGACATGCGATGGATACGTTCTTTCATGAGATGGATGCAATCTCTTGCCTTTGTGCTTTTGGGCCTACTATGAGAATTTCAGTATTTCTTTCAGTTGTAGAAAGAGAGACATCCAGTGGTTGATGTCATCAATGCATCTGACAAGCTAATTTACAGGACTGAGGTTGTCTAAGGAAAGTGAGACATACAGCTGTGTATCATCAGCATAAGAATGGTAGGATACATTGTGATTTTGTATGATGGTACCAAGAGGGAGCATGTACAGATTGAATAGCAGTGGACCAAGAACTGACCCTTGTGGAACCCCACAGAAAATGTTGACTTCTTCAGATGTGAAGTTGCCAATAGATACTGAGAAAGTCCTTTTTAAATATGTTGAGAACCATTGAAGAAAAGGTCCTGATAAGCCAATAATGTTTCCAAGTCTATTTAGTAGAATGTCATGATCAACAGTGACGAAAGCGGCACTTGTAATAATACAAGAATGGAAAGTTTGTTTGCATCGCTGTTGATTTTAAGATTGATTACTTTGACAAGAACCGTTTCAGTGCTATGATTCACTCTAAAACCCGACTGGTACACATCATACAGGGTGTGGAGGGTTAGGTAACTGTGCAGTTATTTATAGACAACCTTTTCAAGGATTTTACTAATAACAGGAAGGTTGGAGATTCGTCTATGGTTGCTAGTCATGGATGGGTCTAGATTACTCTGTTTCAGTAATGGAGTAACAACAGCACACTTGAGAGTCAGGCTGTAGGGGTACATTAATGATATGCATAAGTTCATCAGATAAGCAGTGAAAGAGACATTTAAACAGTTTTGTGGGAATAGGGTCGAGAGAGCAGGTGGAAGATTTAAGCTGCTGGACCACCCCGTCAAGATCACCAGAGTTGCCGGGTGAAAAATTACACATAGTAACCAGGATGGAATGCTGATGTGAGGGGCCAGACAGGATAGATTCACTTTTGAGCAAAATTAAGGTATTATTTCTGATGCTGAAGATTTATTCATGAAATTATCAAGTATCAGTTATGGAAAACAAAAAGTGAGTATTGTGTTTGTCATTTATCATTTGTGAGATGTGATGCTGTCTTGAAATTTTCATTCCGTTGTTATCTTTTGCCATTTATGTTCAGCCCTTCGGCAGGATCTTTTTAGGCTCCTCACATTTCCCATAATTCTCTAAAGGCTTTGGGTTTTCCAGTGGTCTCTTTAGTTCTGATGGGAGCAATGCTGTCCATGATCTGACTTATAATGGAGTTGAAGTTGTCCATCATCTCATCACATGATGACATGGTGGGCAGTGTATGCTTAGTGTATTCATAAATAGACATATCTTAAGTGTTGTCATGGATAAAATGCTTATTTATGAATCTGACTACATTGTCATGTTTGAGTACACAGGACATATTAAAAATAGATGCAAGAATGATCTGAAATTGCAACATCAAGATGGCAATTACTATTATATCGAGGCCTTTGGAGATAACCAGGTCAAGGGTGTGTCCTTGTTTGTGTGGACCCCGTAACATGCTGTGAAAATTCAAATGTTTCTAGCACATTAAGAGTGTCTGAGTTAGTGGGATTGTCAAAATGAATATTGAAGTCACAAGAAATGACAATGCAGTCATAGTCAATAGAAATTTTTGACAGCAGCTCAGCAAATTCATCTAGAAAACCTTTTTTGAGCTTATGGTGTGATACACTGAGTAGCAAGGTAGGAAATACAGATTTAACAACCATAGCTAGACATTGAAAAGTTGAGAAGTCACTAAGACAGGTTCCAAAATTAACACCCGCCAAGCACCAAATGCAGGTAGATTTTCCGTTTAGCGAGTAAATCTCAGAAGGCTATCTGCTACACTGACGGGTAAATGTTAGTCATGTCATGTAATAAACTATGCTGAGAGTCTCTACCGTGTTTTGGTGTCATTTACGGACGTACTACTTCTGTCCTCTGCTGTCTGTGTTTGATACGCACACACACATACACTACCATGTGTTTTTACACACGTCTACACAGTGCCACAAAACTAGGAGTGCATGAGACGGTCCGTTTCGTGGCACTGTTTACCATACGGGACATCAGATACGCAGCTAAACTATCACTTGCCACCGGTCTGCTGCTACAACCCGGTATCACACCAAAGCGTGTAATATGCATGCCGGTCCACCGAGGCAGTATCACGTTTTCAACACGTTCTCATTCCACGGTCAATTTAGCAATAATAAACATGCAATGTCTGGTTAGACTTTCAAAATAAAGCTTGCTGAGAAACATTTCAGAATCAGAAATACTTTATTGATCCCCGAGGGGAAACTCTTTTGTTACAGCAGCTCACTATCACGTCAGTGCACACAGGAATAGAAGTTCTAAGCAAAAAATATAATACACTATAAAAACAGGTCAGAAAATAAATTAAGTACCAACTGTGTATAAGTATAAAATAAGTGTGAAGTACAAAGTGGGTTTACCGGTTGATGATAATAATACGGTATAAAGTAATAGTGCATGAACTGTCAAGTTAAGTGAAGCTATTAAGATTATAATGAGATGGAGGATATTGCACAGCAGTAATAGAGGTATGAATAAATATCAATATCAATAAATAGGGAATTTTAAACTGAAAAGAGTATATTGCACAGGAGTATTAACCCAGAATATTGCCCAATTATTATTAAGTATTGCAGAGATGTAATGATCAATGTCCAGTTTAATGACTTAGGGTCATATAGACTAACACTTAGAGGGAGGAGTTAAAGAGTTTGATGGCCACAGGCAGGAATGACTTCCTGTGGCGCTCTGTGGTGCTTTTTGGGGGGATGAGTCTTCCGCTGAAGGTACTCCTTTGTTTGACCAGCACGTCATGGAGTGGGTGGGAGACACTGTCCAAGATGGCATGTAGTTTGGCCAGCATCCTCCTCTCTGACACCACCCCCAGAGAGTCCAGCTCCACCCCCACAATGTCACTGGCCTTACGGATCAGTTTGTTGCGTCTGTTAGCATCCGCTACCCTCAACCTGCTGCCCCAGCATGCAACAGCATACAGGATAGCACTGGCCACCACAGACTCATAAAACATCTTCAGCATTGTCCGGCAGATGTTGAAGGACCTCAGCCTCCTCAGAAAATAGAGGCGGCTCTGGCCCTTCCTGTAAACAGCTTGAGTGTTCTTGGTCCAGTCCAGTTTGTTATCCAAGTGTTGTACTCCCAGGTACTTGTAATCCTCCACAATGTCCACACTGACCCCCTGGATGCAAACCATGGTCACTGGTGCCTTGGCCCTTCGTAGGTCTACAACCAGCTCCTTAGACTTTGTCGCATTGAGCTGCAGATGGCTCTGCTCACACCATGAGACAAAGTTCCCCACCACAGCCCTATACTCTGGCTCATCACCACCGCTGATACATCCCACCACAGCAGAGTCATCAGAAAACTTCTGAAGGTGGTAGGACTGTGTGGTAGCTGAAGTCTGTGGTGTAGATGGTGAAGAGGAAGGGAGAGAGGACAGTCCCCAGTGGGGCCCCAGTGTTGCTGACCACGCTGTTCGACACACAGTGCTGCAGGTGCACATGCTGTGGTCTGCCAGTCAGGTAGTCCACAATCCAGGACACGAGGGGGGCATCCACCTGCATCGCTGCCAGCTTCTCACCCAGCAGGGCTGGCCAGATGGTGTTGAAAGCACTGGAGAAGTCAAAAAACATGATCCTTGCCGGCTTGTCCAGGTGGGCCTGGATGCGGTTCAGCAGGAAGATGATGGCATCCTCAACTCCCAGCCGGGGCTAGTAGGCGAACTGAAAGGGGTCCATGAGGGGTCTGACCATGGGCCGCAGCTGTTCCAGCACCAGTCTCTCCAGGGTCTTCATTATGTGGGAGGTCAGTGCCACCGGTCTGTAGTCCTTGGAGCCACTGGGACGCTTGTTTGAGTGTAGTTTCATCAGCTGTCCTCTCACCTGGTCAGCAGTCAGGCACACAGCAGAGGTTACAGGCGGGGGATGGGGGGAGTCATTAGTGTGAAGAGGGCCGTTAGCCTGAGAGCCAGTTGAGGGGGCAGTAGGACTCTTCCAGGAACATGGAGGAGGGGGGAGCAGAGGACTCAGAGGAGTCTGAGGGCCGACAGCAGCTGAGTTAGAGGGAGGATGAGCAGGAGCCGGTGTGTCGAATCTGTTAAAGAACAGATTAAGTTCATTGGCCCTGTCCAAGCTGCCTTCAACTCCTCTGCTGCCAGTCGGTCTGAAGCCAGTGATGCTCTTCATGCCGCTCCAGACCTCGCTCATGTTCTGCTGGAGTTTCCGCTCCAGCCTCCTCCTGTACTTCTCCTTGGCCTTCCTGATCTTCACCTTCAGGTCAGGGGGGGGACCGCTCCCGGTGTGATCCCTGTCGGCCCGAACAGTCTGAAAGCCGTCGATGGAAACGTTATGGTCCGGGATACCCTGGTGTAGCCATGTCTCAGAGAAGCACATCAGACTACACTCACAGAACTCCATCTGACACTGGTCTAACGCTGTTAGCTCGTCCATTTTATTCGCCAGCGATCTCACCTTGCCCATGACAAGAGAAGGCAGACACGGCTTAAATCTCTTATTCTTAAGTCTCTTTTGTCTGCACCCCTCTCTCTTCCCTCACCGCTTCGTTCCACCTCTGCATCCTCGGTGTGTCCTCCTCCAGATCTCAGTGGGGACATCGGTAGTCCTGGGCGCCATGCCGCTCGGCTTCAGCGCGATCAGCTGTTCCCTGGTGTAAACAATGCGGCCAAACAGCTGATCTGCAGCGGTGCCCTGACCGAGTAGCAAAAGAAGAAGTTCCATGGCGAAAAAAAGTACTAAAACACTTTCTACCCTCATTTTCGTAAAGAGCGTAGTTTAAATTACACTTACACACAAGTTACTCAAGTTTGAAAGAAAAAGGAAAGTTAAAAGTTGGAAAAAGTAAGACGACGAGACGGAGCTATGGCAACGGGCAGCATGCGGGCTGGCGCATGCGCACACACTGTGTTGCGTTGTGTGCGGCAGAGGCTGAGCACTTGGTGAACGGACTGGCACCACTGTTGCTGCAGCAGGAAGAGCCCAATGCCGTAAGATGTTTGGCTGAAAACCCCAGGATTAGCTCATCCTTGTTTATAAGATCCCACTTCAGCCGTCTGATGTCGTCTTGCAACAGTGAGTATGCCAGCAGGCAATGTCCACACACAGCCATGATGGTGATTAGCTGATTCAGAGGCCAGCTAGCAATAGCAACTAGGCTAAAAACCAATCTAGCTAAGCTAGCCTGGTTAAGTTGCAGTCTCTCGCTGAAAACAACGTCCACAAACAAAGTTTCAGAAAGGGATCGGGTTACACTTTTGTCAGCGCCAGGTAGTATAAGACTAAGAGCAAAGGTGCCAGTCCACAAACAAAAACAAAAGTCACTAATTCCAATATATAAGTCAAAAAGCCAGGGGAGTGAGTTAGAATCCTTTATAACAGCTGCTGTTCATTAAGGCATCCTGTGGAGTATTCCTGGTAGAACATGATATACAAAAAACATATACCCTTCAAATGACAGCATTGCTCTACAGAACCACTGGTGTACAACACCCCACAGAGTATTTTTAACTAAAGCAGTGAAGTGCCTGGTGTAGAGTATCTTCTGTCCGTAGGTTGAGTGTGCATTCTCCTCTCTCCACCACAGGTTTTTCTTGGACATAGCATCTGACTCTCCGCCCAGTGACTCGGTCAACCACAGTCTGTCTTTTATCAGTGATGGCAATGTGCTGGCCCTCCACCGTCTGCTGTGGAATAACCAAGAGAGGATTGGCCAGTACCTCTCCAGTAACAGGTCAGAATAGATGATTTGATGAAGCACAACATTAGTATGTTCTGCTGTATGATCTCAATATTGAACTAATTCTTTAACACTAATCATTTTTGTAAAATTATTCATTATGATCTCATTTCCAGAGACCACAAGGCCGTAGGCAGGCGACCTTTTGACAAGATGGCGACCCTGCTAGCCTACCTGGGACCTCCTGAACACAAACCTGTGGCTGACACTCACTGGTCCAGTCTCAACCTGACCAGCTCCAAGTTTGAGGAGTTCATGACCAGGTAGGATTCCTACTGAACTTGTTTTTCAAGTCCTCTATTAAATTTCCCAATACTAGCTTGGCTAATAACGAATTGTTACAAACAAGCTAAAATGAAAGTTGTCCGTATGTAGTCTGACTGTTGATCTAAGTTTGCCACATCTTAAAATTTGGCGAATTCTTGTAAACTTACTGCTGGCTGAGACAAACCAGCCTCTCCTTCCTCTAGCAGCGGTACCTGCAGGCAGTGAATAACATCAGCAGCAGAGAGAGGAGGACAGAGGACAGGAGGAAGGACTGATACTGACTGATGTCTGAGTTTTCATTCTTTCTGGTGGCTTTCTTAACTGGTGGCTAATCAGCTGGCAAATGCTGTGGCTCTCCCAGTTACACTGTGGTATTAATTCTCACAGATGATAGAAGATCTATATTAATTTGCTACTGCTGTTGCTTTATGATGTCTTCTAAAATTGGCTTCCTGGGTTTAGGTCTGTTTCCTCTTCCTCCAAGTAGCAACCACCATGACTTCATGCTGAAGTTAATGACAAGGTGCTTTTGTAGCTGTTTTTCTAACGTTCACTACCCTCTCCACATAGACGGTTCCCTCCATCAGTCTTTCTTAAAACCTGAAATGTGATACTCAAGTTTTCTCTCAAGTTAAATGAGTATCTACAACTGAAAACAAAAGATAGAACAATTTGTTGGCATTCACAAACTATATTCTCTGAGCGATCCTGTAAGTTTGGCTTGCCGTTCATGGTTAGTTGTGACTGCCTTTCAGGAAGACACTGGTTTAAGAGTTGGACTTGATGGCTGGGTGCAACACTGCTCCAAAATACATATTTACTTACTCTAAATAGGTAGTATTAGTCAAATGCTATAGACAGTTTTCCCCACTGCGATTAAAAGTATAATCTAATAAAATAACAATATAATATAAAATTTAATATAATATTACTCTAATAAAACCTGGCCTATGATAGAACAGCACAAAATCATAAACCCTGTCAAATAAATGAAGGTGTGACTGATCTTCAGCTCTCTGGTTTGTTCTGTAGGCACCAGGTCCATGAGAAGGAAGAGTTCAAAGCCTTAAAGACCCTCAACATCTTCTACCAGGCAGGAACCTCCAAGACTGGCAACCCAGTCTTCTACTACGTGGCCCGCAGGTAGGACCTGGGCATCCATCGTACTTCTCTGTCTGTGAGACAGCTTCCAACTTTGCTTTTAAGGTTTTTTTAGTGCTTGATCATATTTATGCATTTCTCTGAAAGGTTTAGCATTTGAGTTTTTTGCAACACTGTACTCAACCACTCAATGAATTGAATTTACAGTGAGCTAAGATCTTTTATGATATTTGGGTCTATCTCCTCTAGGTTTTGACTAAGGACTAAGGACTAAGGAGTGAATGACAGACAGCTAATAAGGGGTTAAAGAAACAACTTGCTTTATTACAACACAGGAAAATAAACATTTAAACCCAATAATAACTTCCTCTACATCAAAGATGCTGTTTTCCTCGTCTTTTGTTTGTCAGTCTGTAGAAACCGTTCAGTCCCTCACAGTTCTTTTCAGTCCTCCTCAGTTCAGGTGTGTGAATATTATTGCTACCCGGAAAGTGTGTTTGTGAGATCTCAGATGCTTATCTGTTCAGAAGTAAGGTTGTTGTCACTCCAGGTGTGGTGGCAAAGCTGGCCGGATACTCTTCCTACGCCCCCTGTATCTTACATTCAGACTATTTACCTTCTGTGAACACTAGCCACAGTAAAACCCATTGCTCACTAAAATGTTAGAAACCTGCCTCGTTACTACACAAGGGAGAAAACAAAAAGGAGTTTGCGGTGTTACTAGTCAAAGACCGCTCATGTTTATATCCACCTTTTATAGCGAAACAGAAAACCCTTTCTACACTCTCATATAGACATCTCCGATTGGTTTATGGTATTCATAAGATAAAGAACGTAACATAAAATAATGCAGTAGTCTAAAAAGGTAACACAATATGGACGTTTACACTTGGCTAAAATCTGGTTTACCATGCTAATTTAGCACATCAACTCACCGGAGATTCACGGATTCATCCCAAAAGCAGGCACATTGACATCAAAATAATCCTCCGGTCTCACAACCAATAAAACAGTAAAAAGAAAAGTTAACTCAGTGTATTTACTAAAAATAATCGATTCAAATTAGTTGCATCGAAGCTTTGTTTAATCCATATAATTTCATGCAGCGTGCTGTGTTTTGCACAGATGATCATTACTGTTGCATAGCGCGCTAACGCTGTGTGATCAGAGACGGTTCAGAGCGTCTTTGGTGCGATTTGACACAGAGAAGAGACAGGCCAGAGAAGAGACAGAAAGTGTCCATGAAAACTTTGTTATAAAACTGAACCAGCCGACCACAACAGCACGGCGTCTCCGCTTCAGCATCTCAGCAGAAAGCTTACCGTTAGTCTCTGCATCCAGTCCGCAGAGCAACCCGACACAAGGTGGATGAAGGCTGGTGGAGACTGCTGCGTTCATTATGGCTCTGTGTAATGGATAGTTAACGTAAATCAGTGTGGTGGCTAGTTATGACGTCCCTAAGTTAGCTAGGTTTTGTACAAGATATTAACCACAGAAACTAAAATGCTGCAGTCAGTCTGTGAAAGCCTGAGCTTCACTCATGCTATTATTATTATGATGTCACAGTTCCTGTAACCTTGTTTCTGCCACAAAGAAGACAGTGAAGGCTTCCGTTATGCCTGAGCTGTAGTCAGGTTGAAACTAGTTCTGAAAGCAAAAGCTTGTTTTTGCCTTTCAGAACATCTTTTCTTTAAAACACAGAATGTAATATGACATTTAAATGAACTAAATGGGTTAGTTTTGACAGATAATATTATTGTATGCAATTTCAAAATAAAAATGTAGATTTTTCTAAAAAAGGAAACCAATTAGTTGTTCATTTTAAGATACCTGTCTTATTTTCTCTTTTGCATATTTACTATTGTTCTTTAATAAAGCAAAAGTATTTTTTATGCGATTAATCAATCGAATAATTGGTAGAATACTCTATTACTAAAATAATGATAGCTGCAGCCCTAACTCAGTGTGTCCTAACATAAAAACTTTTTGCACAGTGCTTATGGAAGCTCCTTGTTCGGCCTGTTTTTTCTCTCTCTACAGTACAGTCAAAATCACTAGCACTACTGTGATATAGCGCTCTCTAGCGACCATGTGAGGGATCACCAGAATTAACTCTACCGGTCAGTTTAATGTGGGTTACATTTGAAAAACTCTAATGATCATAGCAGCGTATGGAAACATTCATCAACCACAACAGATAAGCATACTGTCGAGAATGGTTGGCACTTATGTAAAGTATACATATTACGTTGTATATGACCAAAACATGCAAAACCATTACAACTGTTAAATTGCTATTTAGAGGTAGAAGAGGACTGAAGTTTAAAGACTAGTGGTAACACTGAACTCAGAAAGGCTTTTCTTCCTCAGGACTTCAGCAAGGCCAGTTTACAATTTTGTTTGTGTCTCTGCATTCCAAATACAAGTGTACTGTAAAAGCGGTAAATGCAGCATATTGGTCACAGTGACCAGAAAAATAGAAACCCTAGTAATAAGTATGGTTATGTTCTTGTATTAGTTTACATTGTAGTGTACAATACCACCACAGCGTTCTCTACAGCATCAGAACCTACTATAGAATTGAGTTAAACCACAAACAGCTACATTTGTAAGCAAAAATGTTCATTCTTGACTTTGGAAATAGTAACAATCCCAACTCAGTGTCAATTCAGGAGCTTTTTCCAGACCTTTCTACTAGGGATGTCCCAATCAAGTTTTTTTTTTTGGGCCCATCCCAGTCCTTGTAATATCAGAATCAGAAATACTCAGAATCAGAAATACTTTATTGATCCCCGAGGGGAAAGTCTTTACTCTTTAATATTGAGTATCTGCCCCATACCTAGTCCTATCTGATGTTTGCAATCTTAAATTATTGATCTGATAGGAATAAAAGTTTAGCTGGACTGTGCGACTCCTGAAACTGACATAACGCAATCAGCTAGATTGTTTAACTAGAAAAGATGTATCACACAGTAACAGAGTGGAGCTCAGGTTAACACAGTTGTCAAACCTAGCTTCTTCCAGCTCAGAATTATATCCAAGATCAGGACGTTCTTATCGCCTTAAGCAAAATTCATCCATACTCTAATATTGGGAGTTGTTGGGTAAATAATATTATAAAGAGTACGGTCTAGACCTGCTCTATAGGAAATGTGCAATGAGATAACTTATGTTATGAATTGGCAATACTTAAATTGAATAATATCTTAGAAGACTCGATAATTGCAACTCCCTATATTTTGATATCAACCAGACCTCTATTCACCACTGACAACTGGTACAGAATGCTGCGGTGAGACTGCTATGCAGACGTAAAAAAAGGGAACATATTACACCCATATTAGCATCTTTGCACTGGCTCCCAGTTCGGTATCGATTCTCTTACAAGACTCTTCTGTTCGTATTCACAGCCCTGAGTGCTCTCACCCCGAGCTACATTACAGACCTTATATCCCCATAGAGTACAGCTAAGCCGCTCAGATCTACAGATCAAGGGCTGTTGACGAAAAATGAGATGCTGCTACCTGAACGTTTTGTACACTGAGCTTTGCTAACAAGAAAGAGGGGAGACTAATTAGCATCAGGATTTAAGGGATCCGTGCATTTTGCCAACCACTGTGTCTGAACTCTGAGTCACTCACCGTTGCACCCAAATAATTTTTCGTATTCTCACACTCTAATTTGTACTGGCATATGCAGCCAAATGTTTGCACTGTAGTTTGTCGCACAGGAGAGAGAAAGGAGAGCTTTTTTTCTTTCTTTTTTTTCCTTTTCTTTTTTCGGCTATTTTCCTGATTTTATTCGTTGTACTTTTTTTGTTTTTCTTTTAATCTCATTATTACTTGAAACTTTGGCAATATTGTCTTTAATACACTCATGCCAATAAAGAATATTGAATTGAATTGAAAACCAAACCAAAATACCTTGAGTTGGGATTTTTATTGACAAAGTAAATTTGTAGTTTCATCAAAAATCACATTGCATGACATGTCTGTTTTTTAGGTCACGTAGTAGGGTTGTCTTAAAATAGTCTTCAGCACATATGGCCAACTTTGTTTTGTCTAAGCTGACTGTTTGTTAATGTGGTTGTGCTTTTTGATCATTCAAGAAAGAGAGCGACTATGTGTCTATTCGAAGGACTTTTACTAGCCGTACCAGTTTGATGAACTATACCCGTGGTGCAATATTTGAAATTTCCGGGATGTTGACACACCTATCAACAGTGGTTGCACTAACCACCCACTCACCACTAACAGTTTCTGTTTCAAACAAATACAACTTTCAGTCTGATGTTGTGTGAATTCTTAAATTAATTCTTATTAAATTTACCTCTAGCAAAGCAGAAGCAGTGAAACTCCACTGTAATGGCTGGAAATCACAATTGACATTAAGCTTTCAGTACAAAGCAGGGAAATGTATTCATCTTCTGTTAATTACCACTAATATAATTTTTTGTATTATGTTTTCTGTTTGGGTACACACTAGACATTCAAATCCCCTTGAGGCAAATTGTGATTTGTGATATTGGGCTATATAAATAAAATTGACTTGAAATTTTGGTCCATCTGTACTCCACAAAGATGCAGACAAGTGTGCCCAGGAGGGCTATGATAGGGCCTCAGAGAAAGAACCTTTATAAAGGGTTAGGCTTGGCTCGGTTTGGCTGATCAACATGGTACTTAGTACTACATATAATGCATTTGCAGTAGTGAACACCTGTACCACGAGTTCTGATCCTATATTTTATACTACCTTTTTGGATCTTGGAAAGCCTTTGAAAATCTTTCCATAAAGTGTAGGTTAGAAAAATATATAATTTTTCATTAGCATTAGGTTCGTCTTTATTTAGTTTTGTGAAAGGCTAATCAGTCGGTCCATAAATGACCGAGTGTCAACCTATGTTTTTATTCAGATGTTTTTTATTTGCAGTGAAGTTTAACTGAATCTTGGCAAAGTCAATAGTCCATCTGGAAATCTACGGGATGATTTGAAACACAATTTTAGTAATGCAACAGTTGCAAAGTTGCCACTGCAGCTGACAGCGCTGCCAGGAGCCATGCAGGAGGGGCAATTTTATTTTTTTATTTTTTTCAGTTAGGGTAACGGAATGCTAAATATATTGTCAGCCCACTTTTGAATACACTGAATAAAATGCCTTAGAGTAAAAAAAAAAGAAGCTGCACCAACATTCTGATTAAGAAACACAGTCACAACTTACTAAATATGACAAAAATGAAATAATTTGATCTCAATTTTTTTCTGGAGTGTCTTTGACAGGAATGCAAAACAGTTCTTGACTTTGCTGAAATTTTGATGGGCTGTCTTTTCAACATGAGTATTTGTTTCTTGTGCTTTGGTTTTTTCTTCTTGGAGTTTATTTTGTTGCATATTGTATTACATCATAAGGGATTCACTGCATTGTACTGTTGTAATTCATAAATTTAGTTTTTTTTATTACATTTCCACTGCCAACAGGAACGCCTGTAACTACCATATGAATTCCTCAGCTTTTCCTTTTTTAATTCTTTCATTTAATTAGCCCTTCATTTTTTCTGATTAGGCTCCTCACTACTCAATGACAGAGTGAGCCAGGTGTGCAAATAGCAGCTATAGAATGTTCAGCAGGACCAAATGTAGCACAAGCATCACTATTATGAAGAAAGCATAGAGCATAGCACTCTGTCAGCGTGCAAGCATTATACTGAGAGTTGAGCATTAACATTAGCACTCCTGTTGAACCACATATTCAGATATTTTGAGTAGTTTTGTAGGTTTATACAGTTCATCTTTTGTGTACAGGATTTTGAGAGACATTGTCATGTTGTACATGTTGAGCTAGTGAACATGATGATAGTGACAGGAGGCAGTAACAGTCGCAACAGTTTTACAAGGGAAATGAAAATGGAGGTGATAAGTGGAGTTACTTGGTCGTACATTCACTGTCCAAAATAATCCGATAAATAGTGTATTCTGTATCCAGTCAAGGTGGTTCAGAAGGTGTTGAATGCTGTCGTCATGACTAAAATAGTCAGCGTGACAGTTTGTTGGGTCTCGACGAGGAGTCCGTGACATTTATTCCGTGAGTTAGCTACTTTGGGCTTCTGCGTTGAAGACCGTGGGCTTGCTGTGCTTGTGTGTGTGGAGAAACTGTCAAAACTTGTGGAAGACGTCCAGACAAACACCATATGGTCCCCAGATTCATTCACTCCTCTTTTTTCCTGATATATTCCTGTCTCGAAAAGTGCAGATTTCACTTGGTAACTAGACGTGACGTCTGCAGTCCTTGCAGGCGATTGACCATCATGCCCTTCACCTCTGCTTTTAACCCAGAGTGGTGGCTCTGTGAACAGCGCAGAGTGCCACTCCCTGCCTGGTGTTGCCAGATGGGTTTGCCCACAGATGGGTCTCGTATAACAGGGGCAGCCTAAGACAGTTGCACGGGTCTGCTCAGCCCATCTCAGGAGCCTTGTTATGTTTTCTTCTTCTTCACAAGCCCAGGGGTTATCCTCAAGAGTCATCACCTCCAGCCCTGTCAGCTTATCAAAGATCCCTTCAGACAACCAGGAGAAGCGATTAGCATGCAAATAGAACTGAGCCAGCCTTGGCAGCCGATCCAACGATCCAGGCAGGATCTGCGCCAGATAGTTATGTGACAAATCAATGCTCTCCAAGTTGTGCGGCATATTTGTGGGCACCGTCCAAAACCTGTTGTGACTGAGGTTGAGAGCTTGGAGACTCGGCAGTGTGTTGTTGATGAAGACCACTCTCTCCAGCTCATTGTCCGACAGGTCAAGTACTTTCAGGTTCCAGTGGTAAGCCGTGTCGTTTTTGTCTAGCGAGCGTAGATGGTTCCCTGCCGCTCGGATGTCCCACAGAGATCGCGGCAAGGCGGGGGGCAGGCTCTCCAGGCGGTTGTAGGACAGATCCAGGGTTCGCAGGTGGGCATAGTGGCTGAGCTGGCTGTCCAGACCCTGCAAGCTGTCAGAAGAGTGTAATATTTAAAAAACACATTTATATATACATTATATATACAGCCAACAAGTTTGCTTTTATTCTGACGTTGTGCTGACGTTTTGCTTAGAGAGCTCCTACTGATGAAATTACATAAGAAAACCCATTTTATTACCTGCCTAATCATAGAAGCAGGTAAACTGTAAATGTAACTTTTGCTGAACAGGGGGCCATAAGTGAAAATTACAGGATAATGGGAAATGCTCAAATGTAGTGTAACTGAAGAGAAGAGTTAAAGTCAGCAAATTGACTCCATAATGTCAGTTACACAGCATTGAATACCTTAAGTTTGCCAACATTAGCCACCATAAGGTACTGCTTATACCAGACCAACTAAGGTATGACCAGTTATTTCTACTAATGACTTTTCGTTTTTCAGATGGAGAAAGAGTTGTTACTTCTTTCCAAAGTTCCACAGATGCACTTGAAGTGCTTCCCTATTACAGTATATTTACTGTTATCAACCTGACTCTTTACATTGCTAGTGTGAAAGCATTTGATAAGATGATAAGCTGCTCTCTTCTCTGTAATATAGTCATGTTTAAGGCTCAGGCAGATCTACATATTTTTAATAGTCAGGGCCTGCATGCTGTGACCTACAGAGCACTACAGTATTATTTGAGTCAGCATAGCTAGCTTGCAAATAGTCACTAGGTAGTATTGATTGATGAAAAATAAATAGAAAAAAGACTATTGCATACAAATGTCCATGAAGATTTTATTGGTAAGGAGGCAAGGAAGTTCAGATTTTTTACCTGTTTTACTATCCGCTGGCCAAATATCTCCTCTTTTTTACCCTAATCCTAACCTCTTCAAGAGAATAATAGATTTTTGGGGAACTGCTTTATGGCTGTAGAACAAACTGTGTACCTTCTGTTACCTCCTGCATGCACAGAAATCCAGTAATTGTCGAAGAGCAGGCCTGTAACTAAATTACACTGCAGCTGCTTACCTATTAAAAGAAAGGTTGAGAAAGCGAATGTTGTGCTGCAGGCCAGGTGGTAGCTTGGTTAGGCCTCGTGAGGAGCAGTCCACCACGCGGTGTCCCCGGCTGCAGGAGCACACGGGGGGGCAGATGGATAGCACCCAACCTCCCAGCAGCCCACACAGCAGTAGGAGGAGCAGACAGAGCAGAGAGGCAGAGCAGGAAGGCATGGTCAGGGCTCTAGAAAAGGAGAGAGAAGTGGCATCTTGAGTTGATTGTAGGAAAAGAAAATGATGGAAAATAGTAGGGTTTACACCTTCTCATGTGTAATGGATTTGATTTTCCATATTTATTATGGTAACTCCAATATTATTAATGGCTTCATTCAAATTCTGCCCTGTTCTTAGTGTGCCTTAGAGTCCTATTTTGACACTCTTATGTGAAAACTGAATTTCTTATATGTATTCCATAGCTTGTCAGGGGTCCAGATAATCCTCTGTTGTGCTGGGTTTAGACTTGTTTTAGCCAAGTAGTAAGTATTATCCATTTCTCTCATTGCCCAGCCAGCTCAAACACAGGGACATAGCATTTGAGTTTAAAGCATATGCATACATTGCTTTAGACATACTATAGTTCGTTCATAGCACATCGTTCATGCCAGTATAAATGACTATTCATGTCCGCTTCAGAAAATTATATCAATTCAGTGACACAAAGTACAAACTAGGGTTGATTGCCACAATATCTCCATACAGCATTGTGTAGGAATGCATTGCATTTCTGTAATGTGTTCTTAAGTCAGTCAGAAAAGAAAAATGGAGCTTGCTGAAGTCATAATTTTTTGCGCACAGCTCTAGGTTTGGCAATATTGGACGGTCCTCCACTTTGGTCCAGACTGAAATATCTTAACAACTTTTGGATCGATTGCCATAACACTTTGTACAGAAATTCATGGTCCCCATGAAATCCTAATGACTTGTCATATAGTACCTTCATCAGGTCAAAGTTTTCAATTATCCAATTAAATATCTCAACATGTACTTCATGGATTGGCACAAAATCTAGTACACACATTCATGATTCGCAGACAATGAAACCTAATGAGTTGTCCTAATACTCAAGTTTATGTTAATATACCTGAAAAACTAATGACATTCTAAATTAGCTTCAGTTATACTTTGTATTTAGTGCTAATTAGCAAATGTTAGCATATTGACCACAGTAAACATTACCTGCTACACTGCAGCATGTTAACATTGTCATTGTGAGAATGTTAGAATGCTGATTTTAGCATTTACCTCAAAGAACCGCCGTGCCTAAGTACAGCCTCACTAGACTCTGAGTCTTGTCGCAGTTGTATCCAGTGAGGGGGAAAAGGGTGAGCCACAATGGTGGAGTTGTTTTGTACTGTTAGAAACCTAGTTTTCAAGTTGTGTTGCTTTTTCAAAATGTGACCATAACACGTTACTAGCTGCATGGTAGGCCAGCCCAAGGGTTTTCTTGTTTTTACATTTTGTCTTCTGCACTGTTGTTTAAAATTAGGTTAGATTTATGCTGTCCACTATTTTTCTTGGTCTTGTCTTTGGGAATCCTCAACTGTGCCCTGACAATCAACCTTTTCAGCATTAAATCACACTTGTCCTCCCTCGGGTTCTTTGCTTGCAATCTTAATAATTTGTTTGAGACTTCCATTATGACCAAAACTGACAGTCCTGCAGTAGCTGAGCTATATAAATAATGTGAGCCTTGAGCTGTCATCACCATGTAATACCACTGATAGTGTGTATTACTGAATTAACAGTTTGAAAACAATTAGCATTTGATGCATGTGAACTGCAGCAGAAATGGAGAGCAGTGTGATTATTTTGAATGTCAACACATCACTTCAAACTCAGACTCCATCTGACTTTCATGTCAGGACCAGTCCTGTTCTAAAGTGGGACAGATAACTTAGCTTTCTGCTCCTGATGCATTTTATAAGAGTGCCAGTCATTCTGAGTGCCAACTGGCTTGAAGCTCTGCCAGTGGGACTGTAGCTCAGAGTGCTGCAGTGAGACTCAATTCATTCAGGGCTGTGTGTCCTCAACTGTAGATTTTCTGAGCTAAAGACTAAAGGTCCATGTGTGTGTTTTCAAAGAGGACTGTGGGACATGTTAACACCCTTGAAATGTGTTCCAGAAATTTCCTCACACCATTGTGTTATTCGGTTGATGATGGCAGTTGATGCTCTGCTGTGATTGTACCTTACATCATTAATTCCTCTGTGTGTTTGATTAAATGCCGTAATAGTACTTTTGTCAATGCCTCCGTGGAATACTAAAAGGAGAAATCTGCATAGTGACAGAGCAGGGAGTAGTTTCCTCATGAGCCAGCACAACATTGCACTGTAGTTTACTGCATTAACAGGATTCAGAATAAAATGGCTCACTGCCCTTCCCATCAGGTGTATAGGGTCGTACGTTTTTCCTTATCTTTCCATTTCAAATCACTCACCTCATCCTTTCTAATGTTGGTCTGTCATCTCTCCCTTTCTCTTGTCGTCGTCTCCTCCTCCAGCTGTTTTTTTTCCCTTTGTGCTTTATTGGTTCTCTGCTGTTGGAAGGTAGTGGTCTCAAGCTCTTTTTTCTGGCTGTTGTGGCGTGGCACTAAACATGCTGCCTGCTAGGACCGGCCCCCATCCTGCTCACTGCTCTGCAGGCTCCTGATGCAGCTGGAGGTCTCGGTTAGGAGAAGGAGAGATGCGTAGAGGGGAGGGAAAGAGAGAGACGGAGAGAATTGCAGCAGCAAGCCGGCCCACTCTGCTGCTGATGAGGCAAGCAAGCGCTGGAGTGTGTGTGTGTGTGTGTGTGTGTGTGTGTGTGTGCGTGCGTGCGTGCACATGTGTGCGTGCGTGCGCGCTGACAACAGCATGCTTCACAACAGCAACTCGCTTTCTCTCTCTCTCTCTCTCTCTCTCTCTCTCTCTCTCTCTCTCTCTCTCTCTCTCTCATATACAGTGGTGTGAAAAAGTGTTTGCCCCCTTCCTGATTTCTTATTTTTTTGCATGTTTGCAATTTAAATACTAATCAAAAATAACACAAGTAAACACAAAATGCAGTTTTTAAATGAAGGTTGTTATTATTAAGGGAAAACAAAATCCAAACCTACATGGCCCTGTGTGAAGTAGTGATTTCCCCCTAAACCTAATAACTGGTTGGGCCACCCTTAGCAGCAACAACTGCAATCAAGCGTTTGCGATAACTTGCAATGAGTCTTTTACAGCGCTGTGGAGGAATTTTGGCCCAATCATCTTTGCAGAATTGTTATAATTCAGACACATTGGAGGGTTTTCGAGCATGAACTGCCTTTTTAAGGTCATGCCACAGCATCTCAATAGGATTAAGGTCAGAACTTTGACTAGGCCACTCCAAATTCTTCATTTTGTTCTTCTTCAGCCATTCAGAGACCCCACAACAACATGCAAAGAACTGCAGGCCTCTTTTTGGAAGGTGTGTGTCCCATTACATCTGGCATAAAAGTAACACCGCATTTCAGAAAAAGATCATCATACCAATAGTAAAATGTGGTGGTGGTAGTGTGATGGTCTGGGGCTGTTTTTTTTGCCCAGTCTCTTTCTTATGGTGGAGTCATGAACACTGACCTTAACTGAGGCAAGTGAGACCTGCAGTTCTTTGGATGTTGTAGTGGGGTCCCCCCTCTGCTGTCACTAACCCCCCCCCCCACAGATTTAGATTTCATGTTTTTGACAGAATCCTGGTTACGTCCTGGTGATCACACTCCCCTTGCTGAATTGTGCCCTCCAGATTATGACTGCTTTAGCCGCCCTAGGGTTTGTGGTCGTGGTGGTGACCTTGTTACTGTCTATAGGGAGCATTTAAAGTGTAACCTCATAGCTTGCAATGATTTTTCCTCCTTTGAAGTGCTCATGTTTAAACTTCGTGGCCCACTCCCAGTCATATTTGCTATTATTTATTGCCCCCCTAAACCAGCTGGCTCCTTCTTGTTGGAACTGAATCCAGTCTTGTTTTAAATTATGATAGAATTGTTCTTTGTGGTGATTTTAATATTCATATTGATGAGTCCTCTAGTGTCCTTGCTGCTGGTTTTTTTTAATATCACTAACTCTTTTAACTTTCAACAACATGTGTCTGGCCAAACTCATTCCCGTGGCCACACTTTAGACCTAGTCTTTACTTTGGACCTGAAAACTCCATCTGTGGAAATCAGGGACATGTTTGTATCTGATCACCTATACATTGTTTTAATCTGTGAATTACAGGTTGCTAGTACTGTCTTATTCCGCTCTGTGTACACACACGTCCTTAATGAGCATAGTGCCTCAAAATTCTGTACACTGTTCAATTCTCCTGGAAATGCGTTTCCTGATTCCTGAACGATTTGGTTGATTCTTTTAACTACCTGTGTTCTTCAACCTTAGATCTCATAGCTCCTCTGAAAAACAGACCAAACCCAAAGACTAGAAAACAGCCATGGTTACATGTCATTTCTCTGCACGTCTTTCTGCCCATCAGCACAACCCCAGATTCCTATTTAATACTCTGGATCAGTTAGTTAACCCAGCCTCTCCTTGTGCCCCTGCTGATTGTGAGGCTGATTGTGAAAAGTTTCTTTTGCACTTTGCTGGAAAGGTGGAATTAATAGGATCTGGTATCACCCCCAACCTTGCCTTTTTAGATGTGGATCACCCGCTCAGGGATTCTTTGAGCATTTTTTCTGCTGTTACTCTGCCTGAACTCACAGGCATCATGTCTCTTATGAGAGTATCCTCCAGCCCTCTGGACAAAATCCCAACTAGGTTTTTATTGGAAGTTATGGATTGTATTGCGCCCCTTTTGCTAATTATTTTTAACAGCTCACTGTCTACTGGCTGCGTCTCAGATTACTTTAAAACTGCTTGTGTCCAGCCAGTCCTTAAACATTATTTTGAAGATTCACGAAAAACTTGTATCTAAGCAGCTTCTTGCTGCTGTGGAAAACAATAATACCTTTGAAAAGTTCAATCTGGTTTTCGTCAGCACCACAGCACTGAGACAGCCCTTCTCAAAGTCACTAATGACCTTTTAATGAATGCAGACACAGGTTTGTGCTCAATTCTTGTGCTGCTGGACTTAAGTGCTGCCTTTGACACTATTGATCATGGCATTCTTCTAGATAGACTGAGGCACTGGGTGGGCATATCTGGCATTGCACTAGACTGGATCTCATCTGTCCAATACGAAATTCTGTGTCACCATTAATAACTTCATGTCATCCTTCTCCCATATCAAGTACGGTGTGCCTCAAGGTTCAATTCTGGGACCAATACTGTTCTCCTAATACATGCTTCCCTTGGGTGATGTCATCCGCAGACATGGATTTCTTTTCATTGTTATGCGGATGACACACAGTTGTACCTCCGTGTCAAGCCCACTGACCTTAGTATGCTGAGTTCTCTGCAGGACTGCCTGTCTGACATAAAAAACTAAATGTCGATAAATTTTCCTCAGCTCAACTCAAATAGAACTGAAATCCTTGTTATTGGTCTCCAACATATCACTAAACAAATACTGCCATCTACTGGTAACCTGTCACAACATATCAAGCCTGTTGCAAGAAATCTTGGTGTCCTGTTTGATAGCAATTTATGTTTTGAGCAACATATCACTAAGCTTGTCCAATCATGTTTTTATCACTTCAGAAACATTGCAAAAATCTGATCTATTTTGAAATTTTAGTGATGCAGAAACTGTTGTGCATGCTTTTATCTCCTCACGCCTTGATTATTGTAACAGTCGGTTCACTTGTCAAAAAACTTTGAAATGACTGCAGACTGTACAGAACTCAGCTGCTTGGCTTTGAACCAGGACCAAGAGGTACGATCACATCACACCTGTTTTAATATGAAAGCATATCCTGATTTTACCTGAACTGGCTGTTTATTTTATTGCTTTTGTGTATTTTATGTGTTTTATTTCTTTATATTTCATCATTCACTGTCGTATTTTATTTCTCTTGTTGTGAAGCACTTTGTACTTTGTTTTGATAAGTGCTCTATAAATAAAGTTTTATTATAATTATTATTTATTAATAACGTGGTACTATGTCAATGCCAAAAAATTGATTAATGCAGCTTTAAATTATGATGCAGTGGTGTTTTTTCAAGCATTACTGTGATAGTTTGCAAAAAGTTATCTTAGGCCGCCATATAACTAAACATTGAAAGCAAATCGAGGCTACACTTATATTTAATGTGCATTGTATTGAAATGAAAACGCACTATAGTAGGTTTCCAGAGATGTATTGTTTGAAATATATTGTTATGGCATTAGACATTACATAATCACTGTTTTTATAGAACAAACAAACACATGATGGCACTCCAGGATGAAGGTTTTCTGCCTTGTACTGACAGTAGCACATGGTTTTAACCAGTTTTGTTGGCTTATGGCTATGCTAACAGGGTGGATCAGAATGTAAACAGAGGGCCAGCTCATGGGCTACTGTCAAGCTCGTACATGACTGAATAAATACGATTGCAGTGAAGTCAATTACTTCATCTTTGGTTTGCCAGGTTTTAATATTTTTAAACAGTTAAACTCATTTGAGGCAACTAGTTAATGTACAGCTGTAGAATTAATTGGTTTCGTGGAAGTGTGTTTGTTTTTAATGTGACATCCATAACCACAACCACTCTGAGACGTGACAGAAATCAATTTCACTAGGCTTTTTTTCTTTGCTTAACATTCAGAATGCTCTTCAGATACAACAAATAAAAACATATACAAATATACATTAACAGACATTTTAACCAAAGCTTCATTATCAGGATTATTATAAATTTACCAACAACTAGAGTAAATACACGTAAGGACTCTTCCCATGATTCATAGCCTAGAAATGGCACATTATGAAAACCACGTAATCACATTGCTCAGAGCAGTTAACATATGAAACCATTAACCCTTAACCCACTGGAGCACTGACCAGTACCCCCTCCCATTTTCACTTCTGCCCCTTGCCCTTAATTGCAAATTAAACTAAAAAGCACTCAGTAAAACCGTACCTCATGGCCTAGGCTGCACAAGTAGTAATAGTTGAAATTCATTAAAAATGCTTAACATGTACATCTAGCTAACAAATAGGCTGATGGAGGTTATATTTCTAAAGGCCAACAAAACAGTCCACAGTGAATCAACCTTTAATAGCCTTGCTGTCCTATACATTTTCATTTTTTATAGTTAATTTAGTCCTGTAGCCAGTGGTTTTATGATGGTGGTGCCCACACTTCCACTGGCACACTAGAGGAGCAAAACTCTCCTCTAAGAAGACAGTCTGTAATACCATTTTTAGGCTCATTACACAAGCTTAACAAAGCAGCGTCAGTTATGACTAACTGATTTGAAAGTCAAATATTGATAAATTTGCTTTGCTTGCATTTTCATGAAAGTTTTAAAACATGTTAAATACAATTTAAAGACATGTAACTACAGTGCCGAGGGTAACTACGTGCCACATTACTCTGCAGATAGTAAATCAATAAGACAAACAAATATGTGCAGTCATGTGGACAAACTAACGTCTCTGTCAGATAAAACATGAGTCAGTCCTTTTTTCATCACCAAGTCTAAGCAGAGATGTAGAAAATGCATACGTTTGTATTTAGCCTATGGTATTCACAGCTAGTCATATGTTAAACAGTATGCTGGCCCCTGTGCTGTACCTAAAGTATTACTGTTTGTTCTCACCACAAGGTTGTGTTGGTCTCCAGTTTTGCCAGTCCGGTCTGGTGTACGAGCTTAAGTACACCAGACCAGTACACGGTTTGTTTTTATGCAGACCGACGGAACCGACATTTGTCATAATGAGACCTTCTGGCCAACTAAAAAGAGAGAAGAAGCAGCCCTCAGTAATATCAACTCAAACATACTACAGCTGGCCTCAAGAAATATAACAGCCGCTAATGGTTAAAACTATAAACCACCACAAAAATGACAACTACCAATAAAAACCACCATGTGCTGAACAGACACATTACAAACACTAACAAAAAGTAACATTTGCATTTTGGTACATAAAACAGCAAACTTAACAAACTACTCAGTTCAGCACTGCATGATGGGAAATGTGGGCCGTCACTCTCTCAGCGCTGTCTGCAGCACATGTACGCATTACAGCTTAGCAGACGGTGGAGCTGAGTGAAGCGGTGTGTTCACGTTAAGTTGCTAACTAGTTGTGAAATACATTGCTGGAAAGTACAATCAGTAACAAATTAGCAAATTGAAAGGTAAGTACGAAGCCTCGTTTTGATCCAGTCCGGTTTGCTCTGTTAAAGTTACTGCAACTACACTGTTAATACAAACTCAACACTTCCAGTATCTGTTTCAGATTAAAAGTGCTCAAGTGTTTCAGTAGACAGAAACAAGGCTTTTATTGTGAAACATTTACAGGAATGAGTTGTGGACTTGCAACTCCACTCTCATATATGGGCTCTCATTATGTTTCACTCGGGAGCTGCTGAGTCACATGCAACACCTAGTGGTAAAATTCTGTAGTCCGGTCTTTGGCTTAATATCAAACCAGTTTGAAAGTTTTTACATCGGCCCAAACCTACTCACCACCACATATTCTTCTGCTTTTCCATCAGCTGCAAGATGAATACAAAGTTGCCTGCATGCAGCAGGGGGCTGGGGTGCAAATAACCAAAGTGGTGATGGGGAGAGACAGTTACCTTGCTAATAACTGTAATGCCAGGGTGACTTATAGTAAAGGCTTCAAAAACCTGACTTATGACTCTAACATTGCCCTGTAGATCCCATGATCTGAAAATGTGAAAAAAATACTTTTCTTTCTACTGTTAATGATGTAGTTTAAAATTTTGTGGGTATTTTCTTATGATCTTCTGTGTTAATATTATACTGTTACATTATACTATATACTATACAGTAGAGACCTAGATAAACATCACTTCTCTCTTGTCATGATTTCCTCAAATGATGACAAGTTAGTCAGTTTCCTGTGTGCTCAGTCACAGCCGTTTGCTGCCTAGAAACCAATGAAAGTGTGTGCGGGGGGTGTAAGTTCACTTAAGGTTGCCGATGGCCAACAGCCACAGCTCCAGCATAGAGTAGGGGGATTTGCAAGATGGTCTTGACTGAGGTTTGCAACCTCAGAATTGTTATTGTGGACAGCAGGTCATTCACTTATGAAGAGGACAGTTTTAAACAGTCTCTGGAGCGTCTCCTGTACTTTTCATTTCTGGAACAACTACAGCAGTCCCATTGCTTTCTTGTATGTCATTTGCATCCACCTCTCGACCAAATGTACTCCCTTGATGTTTATCTCCAAATGTAGTACCTGGTGTCATGTCTTCTAACTCCTCATCTGTTTCTGGGAGCAAAGACAACCTTTTGGACAACCTCTGAGGCAGGAAGCTGGTGAGAGAAATTTGGTTAGATGACCTCAGTGTTACTTGGCCATTGTCAGCTCCACCCTCTAGAAATGGTGAAGGACCAGCCCAGTCTCTAGTTGTTATCTGCTGCCTCTGAAGCTTTCGTTTCTTCATATAGATGACCAGGAATCCTACCATCATCAGTACCAGGGCCCCACCTATTAGTCCTGCCACTGCTTTGCTGTGGTTTGTTCCCTTTTTGGACTTTGCATTTTTTTCTGAAGGATCTTGTCTTTTCTTTGCCTTGGTGATGTTAATGAATGGTGTCTTTATCGTGGCCATTGAAGTTTTGCATAAATCTGTGGACTGCTTAGCATCACCACCTGTGACTGGGCTTGTACTTGTAGACTTGTTTTCAACAGGTTTAGTAGATGTGGTTGTAGTATCGATGAGGTTTGTAGACTGTGTTGGATGTGTAGATGGATGGGTAATTTTATCACTGGTGAGTTGGGAGGTCGATGTCGTTCTTGTGTCTTGGCTTTGGGTTGAGCTCCTTAGCACTGGAGGTACTTTTGTAGTTGTGGTTGGGTTGCTGCCTTGACTGGTTACCACCGTTGTTGCTGATGTTGTGACTTTAAATTGTACTTCTGTCATGGACTTAATGCCTACTGTTGAGCTGTTTATCTGAGATGATATGGGATTGGGAGTTGCTACTGTTTGAATATTTGGTAAGAATGTCTTAGAAGGCTTTGTTTGAGTTGTTTGCAGTGAAGGTTTAGTGCTGGGTTTTGTAGTTTTTTCCTTTGTTGGATTTCCATCAACTATGATATGCTGTCTGATGTTACGACCTGAGACCTCTGAGAGTGGATTCAAGCTGGACGCCTCCTGTGTTGTCAGCTGGTCCTGAGTGAACATATTGCCTACCTCACCTGTCATCACATTAGTGAAGCTGTGATTCTGGCCAGATGTCACTGCGCTGCTTGCTGTCAGTGGCAGCAGCCATATGAAAATTAGTCTTACGAAATCGATGGTCATTGTTTTCTTTAGTCTTCTGGTAGGTTGCTGAGTCTTTGTAGCTAGAACAGAGGAAGTTATTTTATCAGAGATGCACAGCATACAATCTGAAGCAATGCCCTCTGATGAGGAAATAGTTGAAGGGAGTGTGAGCAAAAAAGGTTGCATCGTTTCCTCAAAATGCAACTCTAAATAGGCATTTGTTTCAAGGGTATATACTGGGTATATTTAAAGCACTACACTCAAAAGTTTCATCTAATGCACATTCATTTCTCCACTGGTCTTTGGTTACATTTTACAATATTAAAATATCTTAAACTAAAGGAAATTTTCAGTTTAATCAAGAAGTATGAGCTTGCGTTGATAACATTTTTTTGGTTTCTTGTTTTTTATCAGCTTGGCTTGGCTCTTGGCAGTTTTAATACACTTTTGTGTGGACACTTCTGCCCATTTTTGGCTCTAGCATCATTCCAAAGCACTCAAGATATTGGGTGGACCTAAGGCTACATTATAATTCCAATTATTAAAATGTACTTACCAAAGACTCTACACAGATAACTTCAGTAACCTGTTAGTTGTCGTTCTAGGATGTATTCAAAGTTCAATAGTTGTAGGATCTTATGCCGTTGCCTGGCACGATGTCTGTTGAATGAAAGCAGGAACTAGAGGCATGGACGGCTCCTCTCTGCTGAAATGTTGAGACTGATTCTTGCCTCACTTACAGGAAGTGTGACATGTGAAACTGATGACAACTCTATGCAGTCTCAGTCTGCTGTGCTAAACATAGCAGTTAATGTTTCACACCAAAGCCTTACTACATTAAGAAATGTTTAACAAAACAATTGTACAGAATTGATGAATGAATTAACATTTGCAAAAATCCAGTATGTCCAGTAACCTGACGTTAATGGTCTCCAAGACAAAATAATTTAAACATGGACCTTAATAGTATGTGCTGTACATGTACGCCATGTACAGCACATACTATTAAGGTCCTTGCAGCCATTAAATTCAGCTCACACAGAGCTCTTTATTCTGTTGAGTCATCAACCATTGTGACCAGGGTAATGGATGCACATCCATGTTCAGGGTCCATGTAGCTGCTATTTCAAATAGGCATGTGAACATGGACATGACTCACTTTTTAAAAAATGTGCTCAGAATTCAGTTCAATTCAGTTGGGCTTTATTGGCATGGGAAACACATGTTAACATTGCCAAACCATGGGTAAAATAAAAACATATATAAACAGAAGAATTGTGATATTAAAATACACTTTTTCACACCACTGTATATACAGATAAGTAAGATAGGATACTAATAATAATAATAATAATAATAAATTGTAGACTTGCAGTTAAGATACAAATACAAAAAGTGAAAATTCACTGTCCCTCAGGTTGTGGCATGTTGATATATATTGGGCAGCAAGATATGCCCTGTCTCCTTCGCCTAGGAGTATTTTTAATTTAACTGAGCCCTGCACATATCAAACACATGCCATAAAGTCTTCCTCTCCTTTTCATGTTAACCAAGTCATCGAGTTGTCAGCATTCAACCCTGCAGGTCCATTTATGGAGATAGAGGAACTGCTGTGCCCCAGGTTCACCTTGCTCTTTGTTTCCAGTAAGGATTATGAGTGAGGCACATCTAAACCAAGACCATGTGTCACTGCATTTTGGATGTGTTTTTACATATACACATGGTTTTTCATAAGAAACTTTCTGTTTTCTCTGCACTGAACCTGCCTGGGTAAAACCACAGTGAGTTCACATAAAAACAAACTAACACTTTCTTAAACCACACAAACTGTTTTGCAATTTCTTTTCATGTGCTATGACTAGAGCTGCTCATAGTGAGATAGTGATAAGGTTGACAGTACTTTTGTGTCTACTCAGACACACTAGACCAAGAGCCTACAAACTTTAGTTCATGCAGTCGAAGATTAATCTCAATCTAATTCAGCCACACCCATACTCTTAAGTCCAGAGGAGCATCCGTTTAGCGTTCTTAACTGTAACCCCCCCCAAACCTCTGTTACAACAGGTGGTTTAGATCAGTCACATTTAGTCATGCACAGTGAATAATATAATTGATAATATAGCTTACCACACCTTCAGTACTTAAGTATGTACCATCTGGCTAATCATTTCTTACAATTATGCTTCAATGCTTTTTTAAATTTTTATAACTATACACTCCCTGAAGAAGCTAATATAAATTTAAGGATAGTGACTTGAATTTTGAATATTGATTAGAAACACAAGACATGGACGCAATGCAAAAATCCATTTATTTAAAACCTGCCATTTTAACAGGCACTTTTTCATGTACACAAGAGTTATGAAAGAACAGTAGTAGTAGAATGTTTGCAGTACAGCAGGGTGGGACAAATGTGAACATCTACCAGCCACTGACAGAAACATGTTTAAATTCACCAGCCACTCAATAGTAAATCATTAGTTTGTGTCTGAAATCTACCAATCTACTATCTGCTAATTTCCCACCCTGGGTAAGAGATCATAGACAGCTAAAGCAAAGTTCAACAGAGATTTATTAATACAACAAGGACTGTTAGCAGATATTGCACCCAACTTTCTGACCATCATTTCAACATGGCTTTGGCAGCACATGAGGTCCCTAGTATGAGATCTAGGAATAGATCTTGGGATCTCTTTAAAAGTGTATTGTTGTTGGTCTACCTTTTTGTTTGTTTAAGTTATTGTGTCCACTCAGTTATGTTGTAAAACAAGAATAATGAGCCAAATCAAGCAATCTTACAGTAAGTGTTGAATTTGTTAAGCAAGTGTGTAAAAAATATATAGCATGTCAGATGTTTAAAAGTTATATTTAAATAATTCTCCTGAAACATTTCATGAAAAATATACACATCCCTCTTTCGTTTCTTGTTTCTGACAATAAATTGGCCAAGAAAGACCTCTTTGCTGCGTAACTCTTGACCAAAGATTAGGTACAGGGGATTTGTACAGTCAGCTGCACTATTTTTATCACAAAATATTGTCATTATTTCAACTAAAGTATTTGTAATTTTAAATAGAGTATTTGTATGTACTTTTTTTCTTCTCTAATGGTATAGCTATTTTGAACAAATTCCACTGGTAGCATCATACATCAAAATATATACACATTACTAGGACTGGGAATTGAACCACAATACTGTTTTGGTACTGAGCATTGAGTATCAAAAACTGTTGAGTACCAAAACTGCCGTTGAATGCATTGTCAGATGTAGACTATATACTACTAGATATAGTAGTTTGTTATAGTAGTTTGTTCACTCAAGAAAAGAAGCCAAAGTTCTCAAAGGGTTTTGTTGAAAAATGTATTTATATTTCTCAATTTAAGGTATCGAAAAACTACCTTTTTTGATATGGGTACAGAAACTCTGGTATTGTATTGACACTAGTATTCCAAATTTCAAACGATGTCCAGGCAGCCCTACATTTTACTGAGGTTTTAGTTCAATTCTGAGGTGAAATAACAATGAATGAAACATGCCAAGTTAACCACAACTCATCAGCTGAACTGACTGCTTGCAGTTTGTCTTGAGTGAAGTATCTGGGGCTGTTTACCAAGGTTGGGGTTATCTCCTCACACAACAAGGGGCATGTCCTCTAGATCCCTGGGAACCTCCAGACAGGAGTCCCTGGAGCTGGAGCTCTGCATCTGACAGGCCTTCTCTTCAATATCAAAAGCCATTGCCGTGGCCCCTTCCTCAAGTCCTGCCCCAGCCTCCTCCCTTGCCTCTTGTATTTCAGCCTGCCTCTCTTCCTCCATCTTGCTGTCTGCTCTCACCTCCTCAAGCATGACACTGGCATCACACGGCCCAACCAGTCCCCCAACCTCCGGCCGGTCAATGCCCCAGTAGACTGCACCGCTCACCAAGTCCATGTTGGACCGGGAGGTTCGGGGGGCATAAACCCTGTGCTGAATGTGGCAGACCTGGCATGCCAATACCACGGTGGCAACCAGCAGGCAGACAATCAGCCCCCCTGCTGAGCCTATAGCAATCAGACCCATCTCAGTGTTGATCAAGCAGTCGGCACGAGTGCCATTGCTATCTGTATCAGGAGAGTTTGTGTGGTCAGTGGTAGTGAGGATGGGCACCACAGCAGGGGTTGAGCTGCCACCTTGATCTTCTGTGTTATACAAATATGGCTGCATGGTTGAACGGTCTTGGTCTGCATCAATAGGACAGAACAGCAGCTGGCTGAGCAGTAAAAACAGCCAGAGAGAACTTCTGGTACCTTCCATTGTGCTCTGAAATTAAGAAACCATTTTAGAAAGTAAATCCAATTTGGAAATGTATACTTTCTGCATCACTTACAGCCTGCGACTAAACTGTTTAGTTGAAAGGTGAATTTACACTACCCTATTTAAGTTTAAAGGAAATGCAAAAATATAACGGAAATAATAGATGGGTAAAAAATATTTATAAATTGGAGATATATTTGTAAAATATATACATTTGACAAAGACTGCATATATTTGAGTGAGCTAGCGACTGATCCAAATGTTCTGTTTCATAAAATCTGTAAATTATCAGAAGAATGGGCACGAACGGGATTAAAAGTGTATTCATAGATACAAATAATATGATAAGACTCATTTGAAACATTAGCAAATAAATTTAATATAGGTAACAATAATTTCTTTAAATATTTACAAATAAGGAGCTATCTCATGAAACAGCAGAGAGAAGAACAGAGTCAGAGAATGCATGGGTTACTGGAAATTATAAACAAAAACATAAATAGTAAAATCGCAAAACTGTAAAAAATCCTAAAGGAAACCAAGGTAAATGTGGACAACACTAAAGAGAAATGGGAAACGGAACTGGCAATAACAATTTTGGAAGAAGATTGGAAAGAAACATGTAAAAGAATTTTCAAGACAACACAATCAAAACATTGAAAAGAAATTAACATGAGGCTTTTCGCAACACCAGAGATTACATCCAAATACAGTCTATCAGACAGTGCCGAATGCTGGAGATAATGTACGGAACAGGAAGCTAACCATGAACCAGTGTTGAAAAGCGTTTTGGGGGGCAGTTCAGAAGAAAGCCACAAACATTTTTCATTTAAAGAATCCAGTACAACCGTCCAATAGTGTATGAGTTACCATTCTATCAGAAACAGAGAGGGAAGGAGATAAATATCTGTATACAATAATAGGTATAGCCGCATTAAAACAAATCTCACGGAAATGGCTGTACCTTAAATCACTATCTATTAACACCTGGATACAAACAGTCGAAGAGATCCAAGAAATGGAAAGAATCACTTATAAGTTGAGAAACACAGAAAATGAATTTAAAATAAACTGAGTAAATGGCTCACGGAAATAGATGGAGTGGAACAGTAAAACTCTCTTTCTATCTTACATTCATTTCTTTTATTCTGTCTGTAGTAAAAATTTATAAATGTGGCTGGCTGAATGAAACAAGTGACGAATCTGATAACTTGAAATGTAAAAACCTGCGATAAAGTAATAAAAAAAGATTAATTTAAATATACTGAGTTGCTCTTAGCCTTGATGAAGCAACTACTTAAGGACTTACACATGTGCCACTGCAAAAAGTCCTGACCAGAAAGTTCATTTTACAATACAGTTTACTGCTACTAACTACACTTTTAATCTGATCAGAAAGAAGCAGCATGATCTTGTATTGACAATACTTACTTATTTGGAGGTCTTGGTGGAGGGATGGAGTGAGACACCTGCTGCAGCCAGACTCTTGCGATGCTCTGAACTCACTTCCTGACCCCCTTTCTGGGTCTTTTTCTGGTCTGGTTATTTTAGAGCCTCTGGTTTGATACCACAGATGCTGAAGAGGTCTTTCAAGAAAAGAGAGACAAAAAAGAAATGTAGTTTCACAATTAGTGTCACATATTATTCTATGAACAATTTTAGGCAGGCTCATGTGTACAAATCTAACCCCAAACACAATAATTTACTACAGATAGCCTGAATTTGACCTTGTCTGATTTTTTTATCTCCTTTCTTTAGGTTCAAAACAGGCCAGATCAATGGTGACCTGCTCATCTACCATGTCCTCCTCACCCTCAAACCCTACTACGCTAAACCCTACGAGATAGTTGTAGACTTAACACATGTAGGACCCAGCAATCGCTTCAAGACCGACTTCCTGTCCAAGTGGTTCGTGGTCTTTCCTGGCTTTGCCTACGAGAACGTAGCAGCTGTCTATGTCTACAACTGCAACACCTGGGTGAGGGAGTACACCAAGTACCATGAGCGGCTGCTGACGGGACTGAAGGGCAGTAAACGGCTCCAGTTCATCGACTCTCCGGCTAAGCTGGCCGAGCACATCGAACCCGACCAACAGAAGCTGCCTGCAGCCACGCTGACCCTGGAGGAAGACCTTAAAGTGTTCCACAATGCCCTCAAGCTGGCCCACAAAGACACCAAGGTCTCAATAAAGGTGAGGATGCAGCCATAGCAGTTTGTACTAAAAGGTACTTAATAATGGGGCTGAAAGGATTAGATTAGCGAAGGTTGTAATATCATTAGAGAAATCGTAAAACAATGTATGATTTGTTGCTCATCAGGTGGGCTCAACAGCAGTTCAGGTGACCTCGGCCGAGCGGACCCGCGTCCTCGGCCAGCCCGTCTTCCTCAATGATGTCTACTACGCCTCAGAGATCGAAGAGATTTGCCTGGTGGATGAGAGCCAGTTCACCCTCACCATGGCCAACCAGGGCACACCACTCACATTCATGCACCAGGAGTGTGACGCCATTGTCCAGTCCATCATCCATATCCGGACACGCTGGGAGCTGTCGCAGCCTGACTCCATCCCACAGCACACCAAGATCCGACCAAAAGATGTTCCTGGCACTCTGCTCAACATTGCTCTGCTGAACCTGGGCAGTTCTGATCCCAGCCTCAGGTCAGTCCTGCAGGGCATTTCTAGCAAAATTCTTTGACCTAGAAAAACACAGTAGCCATGCCAGCTTTAAGGAAAAAAGTGGGGCTGCAAAAGAAAAGAGGGTCTGATCCATGTAACTGAGACACCAAGGATTTTTCTTTTTGCCAAACAAGTTGTAATTTCTGCTGTGGATGTGACAATCCAAACTAAAAGTAAAATCCATATTGTTGTCTAAACCGCAGCAAGCAAGTGCTCTCTTTCCAAGAGAAATGGTATCCGTTTGCTGTTTTGCCTTTGTATCCAGATTTGCAGGTACCAAAATTTCAAATTGCATTGAGCTGCAAATGTAAAATGACCCTGTGTGGTTTTAACAGTGTAGACACACAGGTTGAGTTAAATTACACCACATGGAGAAGGTATTAATTCCGCCAAAATCTTCTAGGGAAAAAAGACAACTGAAGAACGGTAAAACTTGAAAACACTGGTTTTGCACTACTCTTGCCAGGGCTTAACAGCTCCAACTTGTTGTCCATCCCACATCCAGGTCTGCGGCTTACAATCTGTTGTGTGCTTTGACCTGCACATTCAACCTAAAGATAGAGGGCCAGCTGCTGGAAACATCTGGCCTCTGTATTCCAGCCAACAACACCCTCTTCATAGTCTCCATCAGCAAGACTCTGGCTGCCAACGAGCCCCATCTGACACTGGAGTTTCTGGAGGAGTGCATCTCAGGCTTCAGCAAGTCCAGTAAGTCCACTTAACAGAGCAGCTGGCAGACACATACATGCTCTCACATACTGTATACACATACAGCCGTGTCACTTTATAACTCATACTCTTTTTACTCTTTCTGAATATAATAGACACATTGTGCTCATATGGGTTTCTTAACTTCTGCTACTCTCTGAAAAGTATTAAGTTGTGTTTTGAGATAATTGCCTTTTTTCAGGGTTCATGCAAGATATGTTGTTGGGCATATCAGGTGATTTTACTAGTAGGTCACACATAAGTGTGAAGCGCTTTGAATAGTGGGAAAGACTAGAAAGGCGCTATACAAGTGCAGTCCATTTACCATTTATCAGAATCAGAAATACTTCTACTTCTACTACTCTTTGTTACAGCTGCTCACTTTCACATCACACAGGAGAAGAAGTACTAATAGAATAGAAATAGACATAATAATAAATAAGTCTGCAAGCAAAACAAATTTTGATACACTATAATATACCTAATCAAAATTAGTACAAGTGGGTATGAAGTACAAAGCTAAGTAAGTAAGTAATTTACCATTACTTAAAATGATTATCAGCTCAGTTGGAGTGGAAACTAGACTGGTCCCCCATGTTAGACCAGCACTAAGAATCTAAAAGCCCTGCTAGCATCTCCTGGAGGCCGTGCTGCTCCTTTATATACTGCTGAACCAAAGCAGTTTGGTTCAGCAGTATATAAAGGATAATATATATCTCTGATATTATCATCCTTAAAGCCCTGTGCTCCCACTAAGGAGACTAAAAACAGCAAACTATTAAGGACAAACACTTTAGTTCTTGGAAACACTCTTTATGGGAAGTCATAAAAAGGCCGTGATGAATCCCTGTTTTTTCAAATAGTTAGTGTCTTTTACAGTATGTGAAGCAGGTGTCGTGTTGCCAGTGTGTCAGAAGGCTGCATTGTGCAGCACTGAGCAGGGCTAGTTGTAAGGAGAAGAGAATTTTCTGGTTGACTATCATGGTCGACCGTGGTTCTTCTGTTTTGGTTGATTATGATCAACTGGATTCTATCACTACACACGCATGTTGGATGTTCCACTCGCCCTGCCCTCTTTTAAAATGCTTCAAAATACCACACACTCAGGCTGGATGACACAGCAAATGTTTACAATATGTTTGTAATAACCACAACATAAACTAGAACAAGCATAATAACCAAAGTCATGTAAAAATTGGTAATATGTGTTATATTATTATTTGTATAAGTATTACGTGTGTTAAACAGGATCCTACATTTCCCATAATGCAACCAATAGCATAATTTCCTTAGAACCTCCCTGCCGAGTAAATACCCATGTCTTTCAAAGTCCACACCTTCAGTTTGTAACGCTGACTTCGTGCCATGAATTTGTAGTCTTCAATGGCCTCATCAGGGTTAATTCCTCAGACTTGACGAAGCTCCTCCAGAGCCACCGAGAGCATTACACAGCTGTTTTCACAGGCTTATTCTGAGTAAACTGGTCTTCATGTGGAACATCAGTGAGAGCCCCGTTAAGTAAAAATTACAATAAAAACAGAGTTCAGTAGTATGAACTACTGTAAGACACAGATGATAAGAAAATCTCTTATTTCTCTCTAATTTCGCCTTCTCTTGTAAAGTAAACCAGGAGGTGTGTTAATAAGTGTTGCTTTTCTATTGCAGGCATTGAGCTGAAGCATCTCTGCCTGGAGTACATGACACCCTGGCTGCTCAACCTGGTTCGCTTCTGTAAGCACAACGACGATGCCAAGCGCCAGCGTGTCACTGCCATTTTGGACAAACTCATCACCATGACGATCAATGAAAAGCAGATGTATCCCTCTATCCAGGCCAAGATCTGGGGCAGCCTGGGTCAGGTGAGTCTACCACACCAACAGCTTGATAAGTAAAAATGTGTTCTGGGTTTGACCTCTAACTTTCTCACTGTGTCTTCAGATAACAGACCTGTTGGATGTGGTGTTGGACAGCTTTATTAAGACCAGTGCCACGGGAGGCCTGGGCTCCATCAAAGCTGAGGTCATGGCTGATACTGCAGTTGCTCTGGCTTCAGGGAACGTCAAACTGGTGTCCAGCAAGGTGAGATTTTGTTTGTAGTCGTGATGATGCAATAATGCCTCACAGAGCGTTTCATGGTATTAGTGACCTCTACTTTGTCAGAGGAGACTTCACGTCTGTGCTTCATTTTCGCCCTGTGAGCAGAGCACTGCGTTGATGAGCAAATACTCGACCTATCATTAATTCAGTTTTCAAGTTTTGAAACCCTCTGCATGGTGTTACCACTGCATGTAAATGTTTGGTCATCTCCCTCTATGCTCAACCTGGGCAAATCACACACACATCTGTACTTGATGTAGGATCCTGCTTGACCATAGGTTTTCAATGTAGTGAGTCCCTGGGACCCACATGTGGTCATTTGAGTGGGTCCCCAATAAAATTGAACTTAACTTAAAAAAGCTCTGAGATTCATGCTGCAGCTTGGTTCCCATTCTGAACCGTTGTTTCAAAGGACTGAACTCCAATGAGAATATAAGTTCCTGAGAGTTGCTTTTTCTCTCATGTTACACTGCCTGCCACTGTAGTGACAGTGCACCCTGCTGGATAAACGTTTTTGTGACAACAATATAGTAACACTACCTTTCTTCTGCTTAAAATACTGAAAATAAAGCAATTTATATTGGTCTAATATGCTGATACAGATATATCTGCAATAGGCCAACATCGGCGATAGTCAGTCAGTATAAGTCCGTCCTCCTGTCCTCCTCCCTCTGCTGCTGCTGTGATTCGCTGCAGAGAAGTTACCTGGTAGAGGGAGGAGGTGAGGGAACAGATGTATTGATAAAGTATTGCTTTTTACTCACAAAGGTTTTATTGCACTTACTTAAAATAATGAGTACTGTCTCTACTGGGGCCTGTCTGATCTGCTGTTCTCTGACTTTGCTCTGTGTGTGTGTGTGTGTGTGTGTGTGGGGGGGGGGCTCATCCCTGACACAGAGAGCAGGGGAGAGGCTGCAGTGTGCCCATTTAATACCAGGTTTCGGTACCCATCCAAAAATAGATGATTTCTCATTCATCTCGTGTCAGACAGTCTTCTGCGATGTGTTTATTGCACATGTTCATATCGTGATGACAATGAAAATAGGATTTATCGGCCAGCACTAGCCACGATACAGAAAGGCACTGGACACAATGCAGTGGAACTGAAACACTCAGTCTACCTCTGTTGTGCCACTGACATCTTCTTTTGACCTTTTGCAATGCAGCCACAGCAGCTTGAGCTGGAAACAGTATTTCTTTTGTTATCTTCATATATTTTCATCTAAAAGTCTAAAAGTGCACCAGAATGCTCCATTTACACGTTCTTCAGAGGTTTAGTTTCACATTTCCTAAACTTTTTCATCCCACCCGAGTTTGCAGGCCTGCATACAAATACCACAATTCTCAGCTACCTAGGCCACTATAGTCTGACACGGTATTTAGTATAGTATAGGCAACATGCTTGAAATGTTTCTACTGACTTGATATTACATTTAGTTTGGATAATATTTTTCCATATTGTTAAACATTAATAGAAAACTGCTTGGTTCTATTAATTATAGCAACGTGACAAGATGAATGAATGAATTCAACTTTTGTTAATGGTTTAGTTTCAATGTGACACTGTTGTGAGAAATCAGCATTAAATGTAATAATTACTTACTTACTAATGGAAGAAATAAATCCAAAGCTGTAAATCACTCCTTACTTAGAGTATCCACAGAGACAAACTCATCCACTCACTATCCATCGTCTGTGCTCTGGATCCAAATTCAGCCTGCTGCTCAGATAAACAAACACAACATACACAGACAGACACAATAGAAAAGCCAGGCTCTGGCTCCTATTATGGCATACAATAGCACTGCGCTGAATGGTGGCCATTGTGAAGATTGTTGACTAAGAAAAGCCAGTCAGTGTTTAAGTTGAAGTGCTGCTCCCCTCTGTGATTTTGTGTAGTTTTACCAAAGTGTTGTACTGAATTTAAGAATATCAAATTGACATGGTGTAGATGGCTGTTGGACCATACGTGAGTCTTTGTGCTGGTGTTATCCACAGGGCTACTGTCTGATGTCATGGCAGGACAGCTTTCTGAGCACAATGGAGCCTTGTCTGCTGCTCTTGAACTCTTTGTCACCCAAGAGTTGAATAAATGCTATTTTCTAACTGGTTATAACCATAACCAGTGTTTACCGCGGGTCTTCACTGTGGATTGCTTCATTAGAGTCATATTTGTCAGTAAGCCTATGACATGTTCTTATAGGTTTTGGCACAGTAGATTGATCAAAACATGATTAAAGTTCTACTACAACTTCTGCATGATGATATTTTATATGAGCTATACAACTTTGGAGTTTGAGAAATGATTGATAGCTTATGTGAAGCTACAGTAAGTCCCCAACATTAGGCTGAAGATAAGCTAAAGCTTGCTCCAATCACAGTCTGAAAGCTTCTTTTGAAGGTGGAATTTCAGTCATGGGTATGGAAAGTTAGTGCTGCTCTAATTATTATATTTAAATTGACAATGGATCAAATGAGTATGTGTAATGTGAAAAGGGTGGCTTGTTGCAATTCCCCTCAGATCTACTGAGTGTTGTGGCCTCTTTTAGCTCATTGTGTTGCTTTTATGGCCAACAAACTCTGCTCTCATCAACCTTGTTTCCAGCAGCAGCAAGCAGCTGTTTTAGCAAATAAGCTCTAGTAGAGAGTGAAAAAGCCGCTGTACACGAGCTGCTCAGCAGCAAACAGCAGACAGAGACAGTCCGAGAGCAGCTGGTGAGCATAGTGGAGCATTTAGCAGCTAAAGAGCCAGATATGTCTCTCAGGAGCTGCTGGAGACCAAAAACTGAGAGAATATTGGATTTACATTCATCAGTGACACAAACACGCCTCCAATTGAATTCTAATGTTGCTCTGTGTCTGCTGGATGTGTAAATAAGCAACTGTTTGCTAACACGTTCACCAAACTGGCTTTATAAGTTGATTACACATCAGTGTTGTGTTTACAGCTTGTTCTGCTGCTCTCAAGTGATCAAATCATTTAATGCAGCTTTAAGTACAGATAGCAAATGTGAAATCCTTAAATGTTAATTATTTAAACTGTTTCTACGTTCAATTAGAATGGCACAACTGTAATACCATATCCAGTAATATAACAAAAGCAGGGCAGCCACTGCTGCTGAAATATTGCTTACTAGCTAGCTGCTAACATTGGAGCAAACACAGTCACACCCCAATGTTGGTCTTCTCTTATTCTCTGTGGCAGGTTATTGGGCGAATGTGTAAGATCATAGACAAGACGTGCCTGTCGCCAACGCCAACACTGGAGCAGCACCTGATGTGGGACGACATCGCCATCTTGGCACGCTACATGCTCATGCTGTCCTTCAACAACTCCCTGGATGTTGCAGCCCACCTGCCCTACCTGTTCCACGTGGTGACCCTGCTGGTAGCCACTGGCCCGCTGTCCCTCAGGGCCTCCACCCACGGTTTAGTTATCAACATCATCCACTCCCTCTGCACCTGCTCGCAGCTCAACTTCAGTGGTGAGGATTTACTTCAGCCGTTTGATTAGGCCAGCAGCCTGCTGTCGTAGTATGGATCTTACAGTGCATGGGCGTGGTGGAGGTGACTAATATCTGAAAGCTAGGAGTACTCAAGCTAGCGTTTTCATAGCAGCGCACAAGCACAACATTGGATGCAGACACAAAAAATAAAAGTACTGAAATAAATCTTTGCTGTTATGTTCAATGATTTCAGAGGAGACAAAGCAGGTTCTGAGGCTGAGCCTGACTGAGTTCTCCCTGCCCAAGTTCTACCTGCTGTTCGGCATCAGCAAAGTCAAGTCAGCCGCCGTCATCGCCTTCCGCTCCAGCTACAGAGACCGCTCCTTCTCACCGGGCTCCTATGAGAGGGAGACGTTCGCCCTGTCCTCCCTGGAGACCGTCACCGAGGCCTTACTAGAGATCATGGAGGTCAGCAGAGATGTTGTTGATGCTGTTTTTCACTCCTTCTCTGTCCCCCAATGCATGTATTTCATATAGGAAAACCCAAAGTTCCCAGCTAGAGTTAGGAGATATTGCTGAAAATGTTATCATAAACATTTCCGTATCCTGCGATAACAATATTTGTTACAATATATTCATTTTGTTAAATGCTTGATTTGATTGTGGACCCAAACAATAATAGAAGTAGAACAAGGCTGAAATCTTTATTATCAATATAAAACTGTTTGCTACAATTGAAATAGTTGATTAGCGAACTTTCTTTGTGTGGGAGGTTACCAGCCAAATGTGATGTTCTGTGAAGGTCCAGTGTGTCCCACACGTTGACAACTTATGTGTGATAGATCTGCCAAATCTATCACAATGAAAACTTGTTGCACCACTTGCATTGAAGCTCACACTGGTCTGCACCTCGCTCTGTGTGCATTCTCAAAGTAAGATTTGATATTAACTGCCACTTTCTTTCCATCTGTTTGCTCTGTGTTGTCTTTCCTCCAGGCTTGTATGAGGGACATCCCAGCCTGCAAGTGGTTAGACCAGTGGACAGAACTCGCACAGAAGTATGAACCTCCTCCATTGTACTTTACTGCATCTATGTTAAGAACACGAATGTGCAGTGTGGAACATATGTGTTTGTTTGGATTCCAGGTTTGCATTCCAGTACAACCCATCTCTCCAGCCCAGAGCGCTGGTGGTGTTTGGCTGCATCAGTAAGAGGGTGAGCCACAGCCAGATCAAGCAGATCATCCGAATCCTCAGCAAGGCCAGCCCTCTGCTCAGCATAGACAGGGTGAGAGTGCACATTCACTCATTCGACCCTCTGTGTCAAACCTATGCTATGGCCCATGAACATGACGTGTTTGAGTTTATTAAAAATCATTAGAAGGCACCCTGTGCTATTGTCAAGTTAGGCTCCATCACCTTTCTTCCACGCCTCAGTACCAACTCAGTACCAACTTGTTTGTCATCAGGAGATGACAAACAAGTTGATCAGGAGACATTTCCATTGCCTTGGCATGTGTATAGTAAGATTCTAGGAACCTTTAAGCCCTTAATCCATTTTTTGCAGCACCTCATAGCCAGTCAACAACACATTTATTCAACAGCCATCGAGGAGGGGGCCGTATTCTGGAAAACCTGACACTGCAGATGTTTTTAAATTCAAACGGAGCTCTGCAGTGCCCCTATACTGCTTGATTAGTCATCAATATAGATTTTGCCTCTTCTTTATTCTGCAGGCACAGTGTTAAATTTTATTTGAAAAGTTAATAAATTCATGGACAACCTGTCCAATGATCCCTTTCTGACTTTGTTCAGTGGTAAATCTGTTTATTTATACAATACACCATGTAATTAGAGCCTTCTGAATGGTATTTACATGAAGCAATTTATCACTGTTACCCAGTGTAACTCTCCCAAAGGTCAATATTTCAGAAAAGTAGCCTTTCTTGTATTGTGAAGATGGACTACACCAGTCCAATAATCGGTTTGTTTCATAATCACCATAGATTTCTTTTTCTTTGCTTACTACTTTCTTTGATATGCTTGGTTGACACAAATGTCATGCCAATAAAGCAAATTTTAATTGAAGTCATTGTGAGGTGATCTATTTTTGACATTATCCAGGGGATTTTGAAAAAAAAAAAGTATGATCCCAAGATTTTCTTTGCCTTGCTGTTCTGAAAACATGAAAATTAAGATAACAAGCCTCATTTGTAGCTGCAGAGTTGAGAGATAACTCGTCTATATATGACCCATTTCACTTTATACACAGACATTGGATTGAATGTTACTTTCAGAAATATTGATTGATGCAGCTTTGAGGAGGCCCTGTACACATTTTCACTGAGATAAGTTGTATTTGTCCAATCTGGATGATATGTACATCAGTAGTATTGTGAATCTGCAAAAAGAAGGTATTGTGGTTGCTATTAGGCTTTTATGTAACACACGGTTGTCACACAATTTTCACGTCATATTTTGAAGCTTTCTTCAAGTGATTTTAATGAATGTTTATATAGTATTACTTGGATTGGTGTTTGTAACACCTAGTCAGTACAGCGAAGGCACAGTTGAAACATCTTTTTCCTTTTGTTATGTTGTTTAATGACTTTCATCATAATGTATTGCTGTCCCTCCTCTCCCTCCCTCTTGTTCCTGTTCCTTCTCTAACTTCCTTCTTCATCACAGGGTCTGGAGAGTTGTCTGAAGGGGCCGGACAATTACAACAGCCAAGTATTAATAGAGGCCACAGTCATTGCTCTTACTAAGCTGCAGCCTCTTCTCAGCAAGGTATACAACCACTGTAGATCCACCTCCAGCTACACAAAATGCCACCACTCTGTTTCATTACTGATGAATATTTTCCAACACGAGCCATCGACTTTTGGCTATTAGTTTAGGGTGGAAGAGTAGTCTGTGCCTACTTTATTGATGTTTCTCAGTTTTATCAAATGAATGATTATTTGAAATGTGAACTATCTGTTTGCCTGCTGTGTTTCTGGTTGATGTTTTAGCTACTCCAGCTGACTGGTTTGAAAATGACAGTGAATTAGACAGACCACACAAAGCACAGACTCGTATGTGTAGCAGTTTTCCACTTTCTGTAGCAACTAAGAGTACATGTTTGGTTGGTGAGCAGGAGAGTGACATCTTCTCCCCCTCTGGAGGAGAGATGGAACCGCCATCATAACTGGTATTGGATTATTAGTTTCAGGAAGGCTAGAAAGATAAATAAACAATTAAGATTGTTTTTTTAATTCATAAAGTTCTACATTAGTTCTAAATTAGTTGAATAGTCAGCAGTTCAGTTGTGATTCTCTGTTCATCTCTCCATTGTCATTTTTAGAATTTGGTTTTTATTTATGTCATTGACAAAAGCCACACAACTCTCCCTTGCTGTTTTCAACCGGTCACACTGTGTATGAGTTGCTCTCCAAACAAGCCCACCCCATGTGTGTGTTTTGCAGGAGTCTCCAATGCACAAAGCTCTGTTCTGGGTGGCAGTAGCTGTGCTGCAGCTGGATGAAGTCAACCTGTACTCTGCTGGAACCGCCTTGCTTGAGCAGAACCTCCACACTCTGGACACAATGCGCATCTTCAATGACAAGGTAAAACACACATACAAACTACAAACAACTAAATGCCAACAGTTCTCGTAATACAGACTCTCATTTGGGTTATGTTATTGTCTTATTGTACGATATATGGACATGACCTTGATCATTTTTGCTGACCTTAATATTGCCTGTTTTGTTTACATGCGTGTTTGTTTACATAAGAATTTCACCAACATTTTAGCCAACATGATGCCGGAATAAACAGCAGGGCTTTCTCTACCATTCCCAACTCGGGGCGCAGTGCTTAAGTGTTTTTGCACAGCGCCTAAGCTGAATGAACAGAGAAAACTATGCTAAGACACGTTTTGCAGTCATTTCTGGTCGCGCTGGTTCTGTCCTCTCGTCGTCTGCTCTCTGTGTGGAGTTTCACTATGGGTGGTTCGCTGCTGCCGAGAGATGAACAGCGCCTCTGCTATAAACGTTCAGGGGAAACATTCAACATATCCGCTGAAAAAACAGGCTCCTGACGTTTTATTTACTTTCCAGCATCTCACCACCTAGTTAACAACATAGCGTGAAGTCAGCACTCAGCACACTCAAGCCACCACCGGGCCGTCGTCTGCTGAGCTGCAGAATGATGAAGAGATGCTCTGACGCTAACCTTTCAATCTGCCACTGACTGACAAACTACAGCTTTATAGCTACCTCGCTGACACAACAAACAGTTGTAATAAGCATGAGTGACGTGACGGTTGTCAGGGACGGGGTTATATTAGAGTTATATTGAAAGGGGGAAATGATGGTTTATTGTTAACTTTCCAGCAATGTATAAAATGGTAAATGGACTGTACTTCATTATTTCTATTCTATTTGTACTTCTATTCCTGTGTGCATTGACGTGATAGTGAACAGCTGTAATGAAAGAGTTTCCCCTCGGGGATCAATAAAGTATTTCTGATTCTGATTTCTGACTTACAGTGGTGTGAAAAAGTGTTTGCCCCCTTCCTGATTTCTTATTTTTTTTGCATGTTTGTCACACTTAAATGTTTCAGATAAAACTAATTTAAATATTAGTCAAAGATAACACAAGTAAACACAAAATGCAGTTTTTAAATGAAGGTTGTTATTATTAAGGGAAAACAAAATCCAAACCTACATGGCCCTGTGTGAAATAGTGATTGCCTCCTAAACCTAATAACTGGTTGGGCCACCCTTAGCAGCAACAACTGCAATCAAGCGTTTGCGATAACTTGCAGTGAGTCTTTTACAGCACTGTGGAGGAATTTTGGCCCACTCATCTTTGCAGAATTGTTGTAATTCAGCCACATTGGAGGGTTTTTGAGCATGAATTGCCTTTTTAAGGTCATGCCACAGCATCTCAATAGGATTCAGGTCAGGACTTTGACTAGGCCACTCCAAAGTCTTCATTTTGTTGTTCTTCAGCCATTCAGAGGTGGACTTGCTGGTGTGTTTTGGATCATTTTCCTGCTGCAGAACCCAAGTTCGCTTCAGCTTGAGGTCACGAACAGATGGCTGGACATTCTCCTTCAGGAGTTTTTGGTAGACAGCAGAATTCATGGTTCCCTTTATCACAGCAAGTCTTCCAGGTCCTGAAGCAGCAAAACAGCCCCAGACCATCACACTACCACCACCATATTTTACTGTTGGTATGATGTTCTTTTTCTGAAATGCGGTGTTACTTTTACGCCAGATGTAATGGGACACACACCTTCCAAAAAGTTCCAACTTTTGTCTTGTCACTCCACAGAGTATTTCCCCAAAAGTCTTGGGGATCACCAAGATGTTTTCTGGCAAAAATGAGACAAGCCTTTATGTTCTTTTTGCTCAGCAGTGGTTTTCGTCTTGAAACTCTGCCATGCAGGCCATTTTTGCCCAGTCTCTTTCTTATGGTGGAGTCATGAACACTGACTTTAACTGAGGCAAGTGAGGCCTGCAGTTCTTTGGATGTTGTTGTGGGGTCTTTTGTGACCTCTTGGATGAGTCGTTGCTGCGCTCTTGGGGTAATTTTGGTCGGCCAGCCACTCCTGGGAAGGTTCACCACTGTTTCATGTTTTCGTCATTTGTGGATAATGGCTGTGGTTCGCTGGAGTCCCAAAGCTTTAGAAATGGCTTTATAACCTTTTCCAGGCTGAAAGATCTCAATTACTTTATTTCTCATTTGTTCCTGAATTTCTTTGGATCTCGGCATGACGTCTAGCTTTTGAAGATCTTTTGGTCTACTTCACTTTGTCAGGCAGGTCCTATTTAAGTGATTTCTTGACTGAGAACAGGAGTGGCAGTAATCAGGCCCTGGGTGTGGCTAGAGAAATTGAGGTGTGATAAACCACAGTTATGTTTTAACGGGGGGGGCAATCACTATTTCACACAGGGCCATGTAGGTTTAGATTTTGTTTTCCCTTAATAACAACCTTTATTTAAAAACTGCATTTTGTGTTATCTTTGACTAATATTTAAATTTGTTTGATGATCTGAAACATTTAAGTCTGACACACATGCAAAAAAATAAGAAATCAGGAAGGGGGCAAACAGTTTTTCACACCACTGTATATAGCGCCTTTCTAGTCTTTTCCGACTACTCAAAGCGCTTCAACTACATATCAACACACATATAAACACATCACCTGCAATTCAGCATAAGGACCTTTGCTTATTTTAACCTATGCACTCTCACCTGTTTTAAATACTGAGCTTACCGGTGTATAATGGTGAAATTGAGAGCCACTACTTCCTCAGAGCATTATAAATATTACAATATGGTAACACAAGCATAAACGTTACATGTCTTTTTACATATATAGCCGTATATACTTGTTTTCAGATACAAGAACAGCCACTATAAATGTGCAAAATACAGCGTTTGTGTGCTTCAGCAGAGACATGGGACGAGGGCTGCTGGTGGTCGCAGGAGTAAACACACTACTGTAGCCTGCAGTGCACTTTACCGCCCGTTTCATTTGAAAAACACGGTGAAAAAAAATGAACGTTGTGTTTCAGTGCAACGACATTAACAAGATATCATTTTGTACGATTGATTTAGCCAACCCTTGTCTTAAGGAACACCGCAATTCTACAACATTAATGTTAGAGGTTGGCGTTAGCATGTAGCTAACGTTAGCTTTTGGTTAGGGTAGCAATAGCAGGACAACAGTTAGTGGTTATAGCATTTAACAAGCTGCATGTGGGCCGTATGTGATTTACCTTCAACCGACCAGTCTTCTGATGTCTTCCACCATGGCTTCAACAGCGCAGTAGCTGAGCCGCTGCGCCAGAGAAGGCCGGCATGTGACTCAACAACGCATTGATCCAGATGATCAAACCAACGCTTTCTGCTTAATATACTGAAAATAAAACCATTTTAAATCGGTGTATATCGGATATGGCCTGTGATAGGCCAATATCGGCTGACCAATAAATCACTTGGCCTCTACTCCAAATATACAATGTCCCTGTAGTGAGTTTGTGATTATTTGGCTAAAGATTTCTCTATCGCTCCCTTGCTGCAACTGACACAACCCCTATGGTTTATGCAAATGAATGCGATGGAATGCCATGCAAATGCCAACAAAAGTAGTTATCATGACAGACCTAGATACAAATTCTATGATGTTGCCTAGCACTCCATGCCCCCAGTTACAAAGCTTTCTACTTCTGTAGGTTACTACCACTACTAGAGGTAGTGTGTGCATTTGAATTCATTCTTTGACTATGTGAAGAGGGCCTGTTCAAGTTAAAATGGGGTGTTAAGTTGCTCTTTAATGTGGTATTAATGCAGATGCACCAGTGATGGCATTAAAAGGCCCCTTATATAGTATAAGTGCATATGGTACCGCAAATCTGCCAAAAGCAGTTAAAGTGCTTTTGTTAAACAACTCTTGAAAAGAGCTGAAGAACTGAACTGAATAAGCCTTTTGGATAAGAGGTGGAACCTCTTCAAGATTCTAAGTCTAGAGACCTTTGACTTGGCACTTAGCACTAGTTATACCATGACCTGGATGACTGAGAATCTTCACAGACATACAACTCGGACAAGCTTTTGAAGCATGGATTTGCGGTGAAGTACCAAACAACCACCTGAATCATCTTCTCTACATGTATGGATGATTGTAGATGTGTATTTTTAGTAAAAGAAAGCAGAAAATGAATAGCCCATTTTAACACACCGAACACAAATTTAAAAGAAACGTTTTCAACTCATTTTTGACTCCATTAAGTACATGAAGAGGCATGTGACATGAGGGACATCTGACAGTGAATGTTTTTAAAATGACGACATGACCCAGTACAGTTTCCTCATCCCCCTCTTCTCCTCCTAACGTGCTCCTCCAGAGTCCAGAAGAAGTGTTCATGGAGATCAGGCGTCCTTTAGAATGGCACTGTAAGCAAATGGATCACTTTGTGGGCCTCAACTTTAGTGCCAACTTCAACTTTGCACTGGTGGGCCACCTACTCAAAGGTAAAGCAGCCACTGATACAGATAAGCATTCACAGTCATTCCATTTTCAATACAGTGTGGTTTTGTTGGATCATTGGGTGTACATGTTCATATCAATCACATATATAGAGAAAACACTATGACCAACAGTAAAAACAAAGATAAATCTGCTGTCAGTGTGGTTTAGCAATACATTTTCAAAGTTTGCACATAGTTCAGTTCAACTGCAGTGTATCAGGAATTAAGTCAGAGTCAACTTCAGGCAGAGTGACGTGAGCACCACTGCATGTAGTATTATTGTTCTGTCTGGGTGGAATTTGTTTCTGATTATTTTAATGCAGACGTATGTGCCACAGACATTTGGATCAGTGTCTTGTCCCTGACTGTCTGACCTTATGTCTCTAACCCGTGTCTCTAGGCTACAGACACCCATCACCCACCACAGTAGCGAGGACAGTGAGAATCCTGCACACACTGTTGGCTCTCATCAGCAAGCATCTGAAATGTGACAAGTTTGAGGTCAACACCCATAGTGTGGCCTATCTGGCTGGTAAGTAACATACTCAGTGGCATTTTTCATATAGATCCTCATGTCAGCACTACATTACACTTGCCCATTGCACCATGTGAAATATCTGCCATCCACTAAAATCCTATTCATATTTAATATCATGATCATATTATGCTACTGAAAAAATATGATAGAGCAAAGAAAAGTTGAACACGAAGACTTGTATATTGGTATGCAAACATCTGACCATTTTAGGACAGATTTTCTGTTTTGTAGATTCACTTAAGGAAAAATATGGGAACACATTTAAAAAAAATTAAATGTTGCATGTGAGAAAGTCGAGGCACTGAGTTAGTTAGTATTATTTTACCAACAACTACTTTGTCAGTAAGGCAGCTTCCAGGCATTTCTTGTAGCCGAGGGCTTTTACTTAACAAATGTAGAGCCTGTAGAGTCTATGAACGGTTAACTGTTATTGGTTATGGTGGTTTGGTTGCTATGCTATCGTTGATGACCATCATTCCTTCTTGTTGTTTTGTGCAGCACTGCTCACTGTATCTGAGGAGGTCCGAAGTCGCTGCAGCCTCAAACACAGGAAGTCGCTACTGATTTCTGACCTCTCCATGGACCCAGTACCCATGGACACCTACTCTATTCACATCACTGATCCCAGCTGCAGGTGAGCTGACGGGAAAACCAAGGATGGAGTTGTCTGATCCATCCACAACAAAATAGGCAGACTACTTGAGATTCAGCCTAATGAACACACTCATGAGCTTACTCAATTTAAAGTGCAGACTTCTGTTTTCACAGTCTGTATTCTACTTCTTTCACTGTTTTGGTACAAAGCTTGACCTCTGATCACTTAGCATAGTCAGAGTAGAGTATAAAGTAGACAGAATGTTAGAACAGATACCTGCTTGCCTGCATGCTCAGACTAGAGTAGCACAAGACAGGGGTGTCCAGCTTTACCTCTTCTTATAATTGATCCCTTTGCAGAAGCCAACAGGTGTGACCTCCTAGTAGGGGTATAACGGTACACAAAATTCACGGTTTGGTACGTTTTCGGTACAGCAGGAAAAACAAAAAAAAATAAATAAATTTTTGTAATTTATTTTGAAAGATTTAAACATTCACCAGTGGCATATTGGCCATAATTCACACTGTAACAGTTAATGCAAATACTGTCATATTGTCAATAATAAAAAATAAACAAACCCTAGTTCACAGCTAAACTCAGACAGCTAAGGTTGGAAAAGGAAGATTAACGACTTACGCCTGGCCAGCCAACTGAATGAGTTCTACTGTCGATTTGAGAGACAATGGGACAGTCCTGACACCATCCCCCATGACTCCATCCACCAGCTCTACCTTCCCCACCTAAGCAGGGGCCTGGGCCTCTCCACAACTGCCCACCTGAGAGGCTCTCCCCTCTCCTACTACAACAACAACTCTCCATCCTGGAGAGGGACGTTAATAGGCTGTTCAGGAGGCAGAACCCCCGGACTCCTCAGGAACCTACGCCAGGATCCTGTTTGTGGATTTTTTTGTCAATTTGTCAATTGTCAATTTTATAGTTACGATTCTTCTTCTCTTCTGCTGTACTTGCTTTATGTTTCTTTATACTTTACTTTATATTTCTACTATGTTTATTGTCAGGCACCAAATGACCAAAGCAAATTCCTCGTATGTGTAAACCTACTTGGCAATAAAGCTGATTCTGATAAATAACATAAATAGATAACACAAATGTCAGTAATGCTCTATCGTAATTCCTGAACAACTGCAGCTTGCACTGGTTTATACAGGGCAGGCACAATGGACTGCCTAACGTGCATACGTAAAGGCACATTGTAGCAGGGCTCAAGCACTTTGACCATATGCTTAAGTTCTGTACTCTCTACAACCGAGTATAGTCGCATATCTGCAGCGATAAACACTCCTATAGCATTAGCTGTTACTTTACCACAGTGTGAATCTGCAGTGAGAGGGTGCCTGAACGTGGTGGGCTGTCGTAAATGACATGTTTGAAGTGTTTACACAGACATACCCGACTTCATTTGAACAATGTCGGCATACAGTTTGACACTAATCGTTGCCCATCGTAACTAACCGGGAAACCGAAATGCTCCCATACACTGGATCTAAATGTCAGGGAGGATCCTTCAGCTCTGGTCTCTCTTTTGTCTTTTTACCATTTGGATGCAGCGACACTACATGAGCTTGACTAACCTGGTTAACCGGGCTAAGCCGACTAACGTGCTACAGCTGATAGACAGCAACTGGTGCACTGCCAAAAGGTTCTGGGTAAAACTCGCGCTCTAGAATTTCTGTTCTAGCAGACATATAGACTATTATAATAATAGACTATTTTGACATTAATAGTTTTGGTCACAGGACATACCGATCCAAGGAAGTTGCATACCAAACAGAACGTCCTGTACTGAACGGTTCGGGATGAATACATGTACTGCTTACACCCCTACCTCCTAGTGACTAGCATAGTGGTTAGTTATGAGAAGCATTACATTTCCCAGTATGCCATAACCCTGGCCCTGCTATTGTTTTGCCTCTATTTCCTGGACTTTTTTTTAATTACATATTTCCTTACTTTTATGGTCTTTGCAAATTGAGGTAACTTTACAAAATTCAAGAGGACCTACATTGGTGGCCCCTTGTACAATCATCTCTTTTGGGTAAACCTTTTTGTGATCTATGTACTTCCACAGCTGCTCTGTCCCATCCAAATAACCTTTGAGATGATGAACATGGTAAACATTTTACTTACTAAACATCAACATGTTAGCATTGTCATTGTGAGCATGCTAGCATGCTGATGTTAGCATTTTAGCTCAAAGCACCGCTGCGTCAAAGTACAGCGTCACAGAGCTGCTAGCATGGCTGTAGACTCTTAGTCTTGTTGAATTAACCTAACTATTGTCTAGTGGCCATTAGTGGTTCTGCATCCCTAAGGACTTGTGCATTGGCTTTAGCTTTCAGTCATGGTGGTGGCTGCTGCATTAAAACAAATAAAGATAATCATTTTTTTTTAAAAGCTCAACCTCAAGAACAGAATGAACTTCTCTGTGATCAATGTGTGTTCAACTTTGATAGATAATTTAAACAAAGTGAGAATAAAAGGTAGTGGGAATTCCAGTGTGTCATAGTTTGGTTTGTATCATCCATTGTCCAGCTACTGGCTTTTAAATGAGTCATCAAGTTGTCTTCTCTTACCTTTGTCCATTCACTGTCCTCTCAGAACTCTGCGAGAGACTCAGCCTTGGACGTCGCCTCAAGTTTCAGAGCGCTACCTTTCAGCCCATCCCTACCCTACAGTGGGCCAGATCAGCCCACGAACACGCAAGTCCATGAGCCTGGACATGGGTCAGCCCTCACAGGCCAACACCAAGAAGCTACTGGGTATGACTTATGCCTTTGCTTTGTTCAGTACATGTTGATCTTTCCTTAGGAGGAGCATCCTGTATGTTAAACCTCCTGATTGAAAATGTATTTGTGGTTGTTTTTTTGGCAGGCACCAGGAAAAGCTTTGATCATCTCATATCGGACTCTAAAGCACCAAAGAGACCAGAGATGGAGTCGGGTATGACCACCCCTCCCAAGATGAGGCGTGTTGCAGAGAATGACTATGAGATAGGTGAGAGTACAATTCTAGCCTTTCCTTCTACATCTGATATCGTGCAGTTTGTTTGAGGAGATATTTAATGTAAATCCTCCATGTTATAATTACAGAGACACAAAGAATTGGAAACTCTCACCTACGCAAGGTGTCTGTATCAGAGTCCAACGTTCTGCTGGATGAGGAGGTGCTGACTGACCCAAAGATCCAGGCTCTGCTGCTCACTGTGCTGGTGAGGAAACACACCACATGGTCTTTAGAAATGACTGATAGCAATCAAATGCTGTTACCTTTCGTCTCCTAGTTACTGACTCTGCTACTGTTACTCTGATTTTCCAGGCCACACAGGTCAAATACACCACTGATGACTTTGACCAGCGAATTCTGTACGAGTACTTGGCTGAAGCTAGCGTTGTCTTCCCAAAGGTTTTTCCAGTTGTGTAAGTAGCCAACATACAGCGGGTAAAATAAGTATTGAACACAACACCATTTTTCTCAGTAAATATATTTCTAAAGGTGCTATTGAAATGAAATTTTCACCAGATGTTGGTAACAACATCTGTAAGTTATGTATAATAATGTAAATGATACAGGCAAAAAGTATTGAACACATGAAGAAAGGGAGATGCAAAAAGGCATGGAAAGCCAAGACAGTCAGTAATTAGAAAGCAGTCCTGCCCCTTGTCAGTACAAATTAATATCGGCTGGTTCAGTCCCAACTGATATATAAAAAGGTGTCTCATTACCAAGGTGTCACAGAAGAAACATCTCATGATGGGTAAAAGCAAAGAGCGCTCTCAAGACCTTCGCAACCTTATTGTTGCAAAACATACTGATGACCTTGGTTTCAGAAGGATTTCAAAACCTCTGAATGTTCCAGTGAGCACTGTTGGGGCCATAATCTGGAAGTGGAAAGAACATCATTTCACCATAAACCGGCCATGACCAGGTGCTCCTCGCAAGATTTCTGACAGAGTAGTGAAAAGAATCATCAGAAGAGTTGTTCAAGAGCCAAGGACCAATTGTGGACAGCTTCAGAAGGACCTGGGATTAGCAGGTACAATTGTTTCAAAGAAAATGATAAGTAATGCACTCAACCGCCGTGGCCTGTATGCACGCTCACCACGCAAGACTCCGTTACTGAAGAAAAAGCATGTTGAAGCTCGTTTAAAGTTTGCTGCACCACATTTGGACAAGGCTGTGACATACTGGGAGAATATAGTCTGGTCAGATGAGACCAAAACTGAACTCTTTGGATGCCATAATACACACCATGTTTGGAGGAGAAATGGACTGACCCCAAAACACCACGCCAACAGTGAGGCTTGGAGGTGGAAACATCACGGTGTGGGGCTGTTTTTCAGCACACAGTACTGGCAAACTTCATATAACTGAAGGAAGGATGAATGAAAAATGTACAGAGACACTCTTGATAAAAATCTGCTGCCATCTACCAGGATGATGAAGATGAAACGAGGGAGGACATTTCAGCAGGACAATGATCCCAAACACACAGCCGAGGAAGCTCAGTTGGTTTCAGAGAGAGAAAGTAAAGCTGCTAGAACGGCCCGGCCAATCACCTGACCTGAATCCAATTTAAAATCTATGGAAAGAACTAAAGATCAGAGTTCATAGAAGAGATCTGAAGACTGCCTGTGTGGAAGAACGGGCCAAAATCACACTTCAGCAATGCATGCAACTCGTTTCTCCACACAGGAGGAGTCCTGAAGCCGTCATTACCAACAGAGGCTGTTGTACGAAGTATTAAATGAATTTCAGTAAGCGTGTTCAATACTTTTTCCCTGTGTCATTTAACATTATTATACATCATTTATGGACATCTGTGGTTAGATTTCTTTGCATGTGTGGATTGCATGGGTTGTTACCAACATCTGGTGAAAATTTCATTTCAATAGCACCTTTAGAAATATATTTACTGAGAAAAATGGTGTTATGTTCAATACTTATTTTACCCACTGTATATCACCTTATAGTGGGACCTGGTCCTACATATCTTAAGTCTAATCAGGTACCTGAGAGGATCCAAGTGGACTCTCATCATGCAGCTGCTTTTTATTTGGTGGAGCATCAAGCTGTTGCCACTGTTGGTGTTCTCTCTTTGTTTGATCCCGGCTTCCCCCGGCCCACATGTCGAAGTGTCCTTGGGCAAGATAGTGAACCCCAATTTGCTCCCGAGGGCTGTGCCTTCGGTGTGTCAGTGTGTGTGAATGATTAGTTTCCTTGGACCGATGAGCAGTTAGCATCTGCCATCAGTGTGTGAATGGGGTGAATGTGATATGTAGTGTGAAGCACTTTGAGTGGTCGGAGACTAGAAAGGCGCTATACAAGTACAGACCATTTACCATTTGTTTGAGTCTGGTCTAATTATCCTGGAGTCTGTAGCGGTAGACCAGTCTTAATTTTGCTCTTAGTCTAATGCAAATTAGACTGTTTCACAAAAATAAAGTTAGCCACCCTACCCCCACGCTAACTCTGAAATAAGAGCCATGTTTCCATGGTAACAATCAGTGACACCTGCTGACCAGTGTTTCCATGGTAATGGTTTCCTGTAACTGTTGAATTCTTCGAGAGGACAGCTGCAACAGATGTCTCACTCTTAGTTTGATCAAAGCCATTGTCAAAGTCTTTGTGAAGCTCAAACTTTTGAAAACTTCTGTTTTTGAAAATTAATTCATGCATGAGTTTGGTTTTCCATGGGCCTGCTTCACTGTTTGGAACCAGGCCCAAGATGGCCTGTGAAGACCACTAGTCTGATGTAAAGGCTTGGAAGGGTAAATGGCTGCTGTTAAAGAGTAACACTCTTCTTAATTGTCAGTGTGATGGACTTCCTGTGAAGTCTGCAAATTTGTAGAACCAAATATAAACCCACTTTTTGTACCTCACTGTGGTATTATAAGATCCCTGTGGCTTCTCGGGTTGCTGCATCAACAATGAAAGGTGAACTATAAGCTGAACTACAATGTCACAATATAAAAATACTGGTAGAGGAGGAAGAAGTCTCATTTCGTCAAAGCCTCAGTACAAGCTGTCAACCTGTGATGCATGCACATATTTAGAGCATCATTTATACAGACTTAACAACAGTGTTTTATGCATATGTGTCCTCCTCAGCCACAACCTGCTGGACTCCAAGATCAACACTGTGCTGTCCATGTGCCAGGACACTAACCTCCTGAATCCTGTCCACGGCATCGTCCAGAGTGTGGTGTACCACGAGGAGTCCCCCCCCCAGTACCAGCCCTCCTATTTACAAAGTAATACACACTGACATTTTCACATTCTGTACAGGCCAAGCATGTTAACTTCACTGGTCGTACAGTTGGGACACAACCTGTTGCCTGAAATATGAACTTTCCTAAAGATGTGACCTCATCTCTCCCCTCCTACCTTTCTCTCCCTCCCTTTCATTTCACAGGCTTTGGCTTTAATGGACTTTGGAGGTTTGCCGGACCCTTCTCTAAGGTAGGAATGATTCTTTCCTCCTGTCATTTTTTAATTTTCTCTGAGGTACCCTTGGCTGCCACGCAGGAAATATTCAGCTTACTAAGCAATTACATGACAGTTCTGCAACCAGCCTGCCAATTGGTGTGGTGATATACACACACACACACCGCAGTAGCAGAGAGGCTGGAAATCATTTGAAGTTGAGTTTTCAGTAGCTGCTCAACATTTTAGAATACACCAGTAATGGTGTATTACCATTGTCTCCAGCTCCTTCTGTGACCCCATATACATAATAGATTGATAAATGAATAATGTATTTGAATATTATCAGATTTGCAGATGGTTATCTTTAGGTAACTTTACAGAACTAAAACACAGTAAATAGACAAAACGTGTGACACATTTCACTTCAAGACTTTTCAACCCACTGTTCCCCCATTCATGAAATCAATAATAAAAATATTTAGAATCCAGAAAGGAAGAACATTGTCATAGGTGATGGAGACACTGTAAATTATGTAGAGTAATGGAAACATTGTTGGCTTCATTTGTATCATTTGGTACAGAATTTATTAAAAGGAGCTTTACTTTTAAATGACAAAATATGCTCTTCCACTTTAACAGGTAAATAGGTGCTTGAAAATTATTTTTGAGGAAGAGTTCTTTATTTATTTCTTTAACTTTAGTCAAGCAGGAGGCCTCCTGGGATACATTATCTCTTTTACAGGAGAGTAGTGGTAGTAGCCCCGTAAGAACACACGGTTAATTCACAGTGAGAACAGTAAGATAGCACCTGAGAAGGCAGAGAGAAGCTGCATGTCAAACACTTATGTTCTTCCCGAAACACATTTTGAATGTGGTGTTTTCAGTCTGATATTTAGGCAGCGTCTCCAGATGGTAAATGGTCAGTACTTGTATAGCGCCTTTCTAGTCTTCCGACCACTCAAAGCACTTCACACACTTCACACACTACATATCGCATTCAAACACTCACATAGTGTGCCCAGTTCAGAACAGACCCTGGGAACACTGGTAATGATCTGCTCTGATAACTGAAACAGGTGAAAGCATTTTACAGAGGTAGACGGGACGTTTACCAAGAATGGATTTAAAGATGAAAAGGTCCATATGAATCTTCCTCTTTTTTTGACTCTGATGAAGACACAGTTGTGTCAACACGTTAGTTTGTTTGCACAATTAAAGGCTGCAAATCAGTCAGTGTGCTCCAGTCCCCTTTTTTCCGTTGAAAGTTTGCCGTCCTCGAACTGAGAAGCACCTGATTCAGCTGCATATTGCTGGAAGATGCGCGCAGAACCCTGTTCAAATACAGCGATGAATGAACCAACATTCAAAGGATGTCACCATCGTCTTAACAGCTAAAAATGTGGACTGGACAAGATTTTTTCTTACTGCAAGTGGAAAGCCATTCTTCAAACAAAAATAAAAACCTAATTTGGGCTGAGTTTCTTCAATGTTTATCAATGTGAGTGTTAGAGGCGAATGTTTCATTCAGCCATATTTCAACATATTTGTATAAAGGGACTTTTTTTAAAAATGTTCTGGTTCATTTGTGCACCTTGTAGTTGTGCAGCACACAGGCTTTTCTGTCATGTCAGCAATGCTAACTCAGGCCTGGCTTCATGGGGGCATTCAGTAGGCCTAAGCTGTCCCTTAGCGGAGTAGCGCCGTGCATCACTGCCTGCCATGGGTCCTTCTTGATACTACCAACGTACTCTGATCAGTTTAAATGATATGCATAGTGGCTTTAAGATAATGTTTTAAATTAGGAGCTTACATGTTTCACAGTGAACCCACTGTAACTCCCCAGTACATTGCTAACTACATAAAAAGAGTCATTTGAATGATTAACAATGAATGAAGTTATGTTTTCTTAAAATGCAAGAAAAATCGTCTAGATAAGGTGTTGACATGAACAAGGTGTTTATGTATTAAGATGGTAATAATCAATAATAATAAAGGAGTGTTACAGTGGATATACGTAAATCATTAGGTTACACTAACTGAACACATATTTGATCAGCAGTGTTAACCCAAACACCCATCAGTCTAACATTTTTCATCTTCTCTGTCCACACACACACACACACACACACCTGCTAACCCTGTAGCAAACACAGATACCAGACTATGCCGAGCTGATCGTCAAGTTTCTGGAAGCCTTGATTGACAGCTACCTGCCAGCGGCTGACGAGGAGCGAGGGGAGGAGCAGCTGAGGACGCCCACCTCCCCTACCCCCCACCAGCCAGAGCCAGCTCAGCATCACTGCCAACCTCAACCTGTCCAACTCCATGACCTCACTGGCCACCTCGCAGCACTCACCAGGTCTCTCTCTCTCTCACACACACACACACACACACACACACACATTCCTTGGGACTGAACTATTTTGAAGGTATAGTAAAAGTCTACTACTGACCATTTTATTTCTGACTTTATCCTGGTTGTTTTTCTTTTTTACTTTATTTTTTTTTGTTTTGAAAATACTTAATTGTTCTGCTGCCTTCTGGGAAGCCCTTTATTTTAATAGTGTTGAGCTTGAAAACTTAAGACATCCACTAAAGCTCAGCTTTATAGTTTGTTACAAAAACATAACAACAAATCATGTTTCCAGAGACTGGTTTCTTCACTCGGTAGCCTGTTTAATAGCCATTCTACAGTCTAAAAGACTGCCTGGGGCTGCAAGCCATTCACACGTGCGTGAGTGAGTCGTTAAAATCCCTGCTCCAGCCTGCAGGGGCACTGCTGAGTATGGACTTTAACACTCATGCACCTGCTGGTCCCCTCTTGGCTAAAGTTAAACACAATTCACCAGAGGGTTTTAGACAGGATTTAAAAGCATGACCAACAGGGGACCTCCAAAATTCAATTCAGTTCAGTTTTATTTATATCGCGCCAATTCATAACAGAAGTTATCTCATTGCACTTTTCCTATAGAGCAGGTCTAGACCGTACTCTTTATAATATTATTTACAGAGACCCAACAAATCCCACCATGAGCAAGCATTTGGCGACAGTGGCAAAGAAAAACTTCCTTTAAGAGCAGAAACCTTGGACAGAACCAGACTCAATGGTGGGCGGCCATCCGCTGCTGGTGTTAGGTTTTGAGAGAGAGAGGGAGAGAGAGAGAGGGAGAGGTTTGCCTGTGCCCTGTTGGTGAGTGTGTAACGATGCCGAGATCTACTGTTGGATAGGTAGGTAAGTGCGCACACACACACACACACACAGAGACCCTCCCTCTGACTCTCTGCATGAACTAAACGGAAAGTGTTGACCAGAGAATCAATGCTGCACCACAGCTCCTCCTCCCATGGTCTCTGTCCCTGTTAACCCCTCTGACCTCTAAACTTAGTCAAGGACAAGTCGAAATCTGGAACTGATTCAAGTCACACTCCAGGATCAGAAATATATTTCCCAGGCTGGTGACATTCACAATTTAGTCTTTAATATAGTTCTATTCTATTTCTTTGAGCCCCAGCAGAGGTTAAAGGGTAACGTTACCTGGGCTGCAAAACTGCAGTCAGTCTAAAAATGCAGGGAGGAGTCACCTGCTGATGCAACACCACCCCCTGTTGTTTGATAAATTACACATCAGAAAAAATCAGCCCTTGAAATTGGTGATAAAGAAACACTTGAAATGATATAAAAAGTTTCTCTTTTTTCTTATTTGACATCAGTAGACAATCACAGTATTTCACGAGAACATGACAGCCCTCTTTAGGAGAGGAGGCATTTGTTGAAAGTGGTACCTGTTAATTACTATAAACAGTGATATGTTGATGTTAAAAAAAAAACAAAAACACCCTATATATTATATTATATGACCCTAAGTCACTAAACTGGACATCGGATCATTACCATCACTGCAATACTTGAAATAATTGTGCAATATTCTCTGTTTAAAATTCCCTATTTATTGATATTTATTCATACCTCTATTACTGCTGTGCAACATCCACCTTCTCATAATCATCTTAATAAGCTACACTTAACTTGACAGTATTCATTATTGCACTATTACTTGTATTATTACATTGTATTATACTGTACATACTTATCACTCTGTAAATCCACTTTGTACTTTACACTTATTTTAATTTTATACTTATATCCACTTTGTACTTAATTTATCTTAGCTGTATTATAGCGTATTATATTTTGATTTGCACATCTCTTATTTCTTTCTAGAAATAATTGTCTCGTTGCGGACTTATTTATTATTATTTCTATTCCTGTGTGCATTAATGTGACAGTGAGCTGCTGTAACAAAAGAGTTTCCCCTCAGGGATCAATAAAGTATTTCTGATTCTGAAAATGGAAGACTTTCACATATAGTGAGTGTTTCTCACAGATAACCACTGAACTTGTGGTGGTTGACACTGTGGGGGTCTCCATGCATGAGCTCTCATGTAGATGATAGACTTTACCTGGGAAAGTTTGCTAGAATAACCTTTAGAACCTTTTAAGAAGAAAGACATATTAGTCTGTGTCGATTTTTACATGAGAAGAAATCTAATATACACACAATACAAATGTATTTCCACAAACCCCTACAATACTGACACAGACAACAGACGTGGTTGAGATACATTCACTGACAAGATGAACCCAATTTAGAGAAGTGGTTCCCAGCTTGTCTCTCAGGGACTAACTTAACACTCATTCAGTTTATTTCCATTCAAACTTCTGTTTTGTTTTGCCATTTCAATTTTATTACACAATATGGAAAAAATAGTTAACAACTCAAGTAATATGAAGTGTTGCAACAAGGGAGTGGAGTTGAGGCTTAAAAACAACATCAAAACAACACAGACCCAGCATCATCTTGTGCTGTAAATGTGCAGATCATGCTCACTCTGCAGCGGGGAAGAGCACTTCAAAATTGAAGCGCTGTTGCAGAAATTCACTTCTAAGTAAAGAGTTGAAGGGTAAAGTTGACCCACATGCTTGTGACCCGTTCAGAATGAACTCGTGGCCCACTTTTAGACCACGACCCAGCAGCTGGGAACCAATGATTTAGGGGAAAGTTGAAGGAAATTTTTGACTTTGAGTTGTTCAATTGTTAAACCGATGTGTTATCTGTCCTCCCTGTGGTCCTCCAGGTGTGGATAAGGAGAACGTCCAGCTGTCCCCCAGCTCTGCTCTGTCCAGCGGGGGTCGGACTCGCCACGGTTCAGCCAGTCAGGTCCAGAAGCAGCGCAGCGCCGGCAGTTTCAAGAGACCCAGCATCAAGAAGATAGTCTGATCAGCCAGAGAACACCCACTCCACCCTCTTCCCCCCGCCCCTCCCTCCGCCTGTCAGGCCTCATGCTGCACTCCACTTTTTCCTCTTTTTATTTCCCCCTTCTCCATGGTTGTTGCTCTGGCAGGAAAACAAGTGATTTTGTGTTTTGCTTTGAGGAGGAATATTGGCAAGAGCAAACATGAATTTTGTGCTGCTTGAGATTTTTTTCAAATCTTTCATTTCAGACGGCTCGTGGTGGAGGAGAAGCTTTTGTTGAATCCTTTCTGTTCTTCTCTGGAGTCAGTGTTTAAGCTCTTCTTCACAGATGTTCAGCAGCAGTTTGAGTCTTCTGCAGCAGCGGTGGTCACACATGCAAAACTATTGAAAAACAAAATCTCTCTGAGGCTGATGGGAATACAGTCCGGACATCAAGGTTCAGTTTGGACAGGGACTGTGACATTTCTCAGACAGTTTACACCAGGAGGAACCAGAAACTGAAGTTCTGTCTTTACGCCGAAGTTTGATCCATGACATGCCCCTTGGCCTTCCTTATGACTAAACACTCCTGTGTCAGCCAGATGGACCAAATGACAGTGTGGGGGGGGGGCTACTTGGACATTGCTCAGTGCCCCTCTCCCAGTCCTGTACATATTTTACATAGAACAGAATATGTATAACTAGTCCTTAGTGCTAATTTAGATGTTGACGTTTTCTCCATGGTGTGCCTTTGTCAGGGTTTTTCAATGTGTACAATTTGTAAAGTAAAAGTCAAACCTTGCTGGGGAAAAAGAACAGGTACTAATTATGGAGGCGAGCCGTCCATATCACCACAAGTTCACACGAGCTGCCTCAAGACCGGCCTCCAATGATCGTCAAATATACAATCATCCATATACCCTGTTGCCTGAAAGTATTTATCCTGTACAGCTAGATAGTGCTACACAAATCTTCTTCTTTTCGAACACTTTCAATGTATCAACATGAAGATCGCAAAACACTAGGGGAAACACAACCATGTAAATAGCTCCAAGCTTTGTTTGTTTGTTTTTTGTTCGTTTCGCTTTTTTTTTAGCTGTTTTTTGTTAGTTATTTTTAGTATGAACTGTATTTTCAGCAGCCTAAAATTTTAATTTGTTTACACAATGACAAGGAAAAGTGTGTAATAGGCAATAATCCTCAACTCTCAAAGTCCTTTGTCAACCACTGATTTTATTTGTACAGTGAACAGCGAGAACACATCACTACGTCAGCTCGGTGCAATATGATGCCAACTCCTGAGTTGCCTGTTAACATAGAGGTTTAGCTCCTATAGATTACCTCCAATGACCATTTGAATTGAGAAGAGGCAGTGGACAGTGTGATATTTGATCCCATCTCTCACACACACACCCATTTGTTTAAAGGAAAAGTCCACCCTAAAAGAAGTTTAGACACTGTTTGGTCAGGCTAAGTATCATTGGAAGTTTCACAGTAGTGTTGACCATACCATTCCATTCTGTTCATATCAATACCAAAACATACTGTTTTCTATATCCTTTTTTGCAGAGTAAAAACACATTTGACTCCTTCCTATTCAGTGCTGTGAGAGGTTTTGATCACAACACCAGAACCAAACGGGTCACAGCATCGAGACTGTGAGATGTGGTTAAAAGCTCTGGAAAAAGCTAGGAAGTGAACCTTATTTTTTCAGATGACTCTTTCCAAAGTAACACACATACATCAATCTTAGCTCATCACAGATATGCCATTATCTGTGTTTATGTCAGCAAAAGAGTAAAAAGAAACGTCCGTAGAGAAACAAACATCACAATCGCTATTGGTCTCACAAATCCAGTGTACTGGTTAGGGTGTAATCTGCATTACCGTGCAACAATAATGCTTGGAATCCTTTGACAATAAAAGCAGTCAGGATGTTCAGTGTGATGATTACAACTGCCTACCGGTTTATTTGGATGTTGTACTGAAATGAATGGGAGCCAATGGCTGCCTAAAGGGTAGAAAGACACACTGACAGATCTAAAACACTATGGTTTGCTGTGGAAATGGTCACATGGTTTGTGGTAAATGGGTTTAAACATACAGACCCTCTGGTCTGGGCCTGTAAACCATCTGTGTACATGTGTTGCCATAGATTGGATTGTTGAGCAGGTGTAGAATGGCACTGTTCTGATTGGTGCTCCGCTCGCAGCCTCCTTCCACTGCTCAGGAGGGTTGGTTCGACAAAACGCTTATATCCTGCTTTAACATCTATGCATGGCACGAGTTGAGTATTGTTGTACAACTCTGTGCTGCTCAGAGTCTTTCTTACCATTTTAAGTGTTCATGTTACCTTGTGGATACATCTGTGAATCATTCATTATTGATTTCTTTCTTGTATGAGGGGATTTGTTATTTTATTCTGACCATGCAGCTCATTCAGTAAACACATGGTCATTAGATAAATTCCATGGAAAGGGACATTTTCATGAAATTCTGCCTCCAAGAATGACGTAAAGGGAAGACTGAGTTTAATACTAAAAGGAATTATTTGGAAGTGAATCCACTTTTCTTGTTGCCCTCCATCACTGACATGTTGTCACTGCCAGGACCAAACCAAGAAATAATTTTTCCACTTCTGAAAAGTCAGAACATTGTTTTGGGCTTCAGAAAGTCGGATGATTGCCCACCCCTGAGTTAGTATGCTTCCAACAAACTACTTCATACGACGTATTGTCTGAACACATCTGAAGGCAAAAGTCTTAATACTTGTCCCAAATGGTCACACCCAAAGCTTGAACAAAAATCCTCCCCATCACAGAGAGGTGATGAATCATAGAAATGGGGTTAAGTTAACAGCACACACTTTCCAACAGTCTCTCCTTGAAAGCGTTTGTGGTGTAGCACACAGTTGGACACATGAAAGTGATTGAGGAGAGAAGTTCAAACCTCCACACACTGACCCGCTGATGTGTTATTTAGTAAAACTTCTACCCTGCTTCCCCTGTTTATAGGCCTAACCCTAGTTCAGAGTCAAGCATGGATTTTCATCACCTTCAAGTTGTTAAAGTCACATTTTCTAACACACAGGATGTTAGGAGCAGTTAAGGGTTGGTACAGAGTGGCCATGAAGGTCCAGGTTGTGAAGGTACATGTTTATTCAGATTTCAGTGGCAGTTTCCACAGAAACGTCTAATCGTATAACTCGTCGTTATCTCTACTCACCACCTTTCACTGTCCAACTGTTCTTAAAGCTACACTCCCTGATTTTCTTCTAAAAAGCGCCAAACCCTGAATCACAGAATCAGTGAGTGTATCATTAACAAAACACAACCAGGAAAAATCTGAAGGCAAGATTTTATTTGAGCACTGTGTTAGCAGATTGCCATCGTTTCCAGGTTTTAGTTTGACTTGTGTGTGAATGAAAATATTGAGGATTATGTATCCATAACCTCTTCAACAAGTGGTTGACTTGCACTAATTTAAAAAACAGTCATGGGTTTGTAAAGATGAAAAACCTCAAAATGTGGCATGTTTTATTTGATGTTATGCAAAATCTAATGTCTGTAGAGTAATAGTCTGAGTTTTGTTTTTAATGCAGTATGTGTGACAATTGTAAATACTTTGTGTACAATTTGAGATGGTATATTTACTACACTGTACATACATGTGATATTGTATCATTTTGTTTTTGTAAAGCAGTCTGTATAATAATATACAAATTGAACTATTCCAGTGTTAGTAATAAAATGTTTTGCTCTCCACAATGTTTGATGACATAAACAAGCTTTCATTTTAAATCCCAAACTTGATTTATTAATATGATTTTTCTTCATGAAGGTTAAACATGTTCAGAGGTATCAATGAAGAGGAGTTTTTTATTTAAAACATCAGATTTCATCAGTGGTGTCAATACTGTTCCACAATTCAGCATTCAGCTACTGTACGTTCAGAATGTTTGTAAATAAAACTACAGTATATTAGCAATAATGCATACTCAAGTATTATCAACGTGTAAGCTGTCCTACCAGAGGTGATAAGACCCTTGATCACTGTTACTCCACTATTAAAGGAGCTTACAGGTCTCTACCACATCCATACTTTGCAAAATCTGACATTCCTCTGTGCTCTTGCTACCTGGTGAAGATGGTACAGTGCTGGAATGAGGACAGTGAACTAAAACTCTAGGGCTGTCTTGATTTAATCAATTAAGATCTTGAGTACACAGAATCAGTAATGGTTTATACGTATGACCCAAGGCGCATGTGGAAAGGGCTACACGAAATAACTGATTTTGAACCCAGACCCAATATAGTAAGTAATTAGCTGATGAGCTGAACTGTTTTTATGCAGTCTTCGAGACTCTCTGACCTACCAATGCAAGACACAAACTGCATCTTTGACAGATCTAAAGACTTTATTCACCTCCCTTTCTGTCAGTTGCAATGTACTGTCAAAGTTCAGAAAGCCGCAGGGCCAAATGGAATTCCATTTCGAGTCTTAAAGGCCTGCTCAATTCAGCTTTGCTCTGTTTTTACTGATATTTTGAATCGGTCACTGACATTTTTCTGGGTTCCACTGTGTTTTAAACAAAGCACAAGTGTACCTGTAACCCAAGAAAACACCAGTAACATGTCTAAATGATTATAGGCCAATTGCTCTGTAGTAATAATGAAATGCTTTGAGAGACAAGTCAAGTCCTATGTGATTTACCTGCTTCCTTAGATCCATTACAGTTTGCTTATCGGCCAAATAGGTCAGTTGAGGATGCAGTCCTCCATGTCCAGCACACTGCTGTTCAACATCTTGAGGGGAGGAACACCCACAGTATGTCAGACTACTGTTTTATCAATTTTAGCTCTGCCTTTGATGGAACTGGTATTTAAACCTGGGCCTGGGTCATTCCGTCTGTGCTTGGGTGTATGATTTCCTATCTGGCAGACCCCAAACAGTGAGGTTGGGAGGAACCCACTCTTCCACTCTAATTCTGAACACAGGTACCCCGCATGGATGCTGCCTTAGTCCTCTACTTCATTCACTTATGACTGTCCCCAAACATCATAACAACCAAATTCTTAAATTTGCAGATGATACAACAGTGATTGGTCTCATCCATGACAACAATGAGAATGCTTATAGGATGGATGTGAAAGAGCTGTCCATGTGGTGTAGGGAAAATAACCTGTTGCTCAATTTAGATAAAAACCAAAGAAATGATCATTGATGTCAGGAAGCATGATGTCTATCCCTACCCCTTAACTATTGCAGGTACGGCTGTTGAGGTTATTAAGAGGTTTACATTTTTAGCAATACAGATCTCCTACTGTCTTACCTGGACTGATTACTCTGATTGCATAATAGGCAAAGCCCAGCAAAGGTTTCACTTCCTCAGTCACCTTAAGAGGTTTGGTATGTCCTCAGATACCTTGGTGAATTTTTACTGCTGCACTATAGAAAGTATTCTTACAGCAGGCATACTAGCATGGTTTGATAACATTTCTCAAAAAGATCAGAAGCAACTTAACAGGGTTGTTAAGATTATAGGCAGTCAGCTGCCTGGCTGGAAGAGGTATATCAGGGCACAGAGTATAATGTGGCTGTTCTAGTGCGCATGCGCCAACGTTCAGGCTGCCTGTTGCTGTTAGAGGAGGGCCTTTACCGATGGTAATAGGGAGGAGGTGAGGTCAATCCAGGCTGACCTGAAGGTGAAGATCAGGGAGGCCAAGGAGAAGTACAGGAGGATGCTGGAGTGGAAACTCCAGCAGAACAACATGAGAGAGGTCTGGAGCAGCATGAAGAGCATCACTGGCAGACTGATTGGCAGCAGAGGAGTCGAAGGCAGCTTGGACAGGGCCAACGAACTTAATCTGTTTTTAACAGATTCGACACACCGGCTCCTGCTCATCCCCCCTCTAACTCAGCTGCTGTCTGCCCCCAGACTCCTCTGAGTCCTCTGCTCCCCCCTCCTCCATCTTCCTGGGAGAGTCCTACTCCCCCCTCAACTGGCTCTCAGGCTAACAGCCCTCTCATGATTGCTGACTCCCCCCTCCCCTGCCTGTAACCTCTGCTGTGTGCCTGACTACTGACCAGGTGAGAGGACTGCTGATGAAACTACACTCAAACAAGGCTGCAGGCCCCGATGGTGTTCGGCCCGGGGTGCTAAAAGCCTGTGCACAGCAGCTATGTGGAGTCCTTCAGCATGTCTTCAACCTGAGCCTGAGTCTTCAAAGGGTCCCTATTCTGTGGAAGACATCTTGCCTCGTTCCTGTGCCGAAGACGCCGCGTCCCAGTGGCTCCAAGGACTGCAGACCGGTGACACTGACCTTCCATATAATGAAGACCCTGGAGAGACTAGTGCTGGAACAGCTGCGGCCCATGGTCAGACCCCTCCTGGACCCCCTTCAGTTCGCCTACCAGCCCCAGCTGGGAGTTGAGGACGCCATCATCTTCCTGCTGAACCGTATCCACGCCCACCTGGACAAGCCGGCAAGCACGGCTGAGGATCATGTTTTTTTGACTTCTCCAGTGCTTTCAACACCATCCGGCCAGCCCTGCTGGGTGAGAAGCTGACAGCGATGCAGGTGGATGCCCCCCTCGTGTCCTAGATTGTTGACTACCTAACTGGCAGACCACAGCACGTGCGCCTGCAGCACTGTGTGTCGGACAGCGTGGTCAGCAACACTGGGGCCCTTCAGGGGACTGTCCTCTCTCCCTTCCTCTTCACCATCTACACCACGGACTTCAGCTACCACACAGAGTCCTGCCACCTTCAGAAGTTTTCTGATGACTCTGCTGTGGTGGGATGTATCAGCAGTGCTGATGAGACTGAGTACAGGGCTGTGGTGAGTAACTTTGTCTCATGGTGTGAGCAGAACCATCTGCAGCTCAATGCGACTAAGGTCGTTGGTAACCTTGCTCTGCCTGCATCTTAAATTAAAATGGAGATGGTTCCTGTGGTCTGCTAATTTCCTGGCTGTGTTTTTGAGTTCCCGAACCAGATCCAAGGTTTTTTGCCCAAAATCATCAATCATATGCTAATCAGGTACGTAACAGTGATGAGGGAGGTGCAGCCAGAAAACAATAGGCCTGATTACTGGGCCATCATGGAAACAAAGAAGGTCAGTTTCAGGTGAAACTAGGCAGGGTAAAGACGTGGGCATACGTGGGTTAGGGTTAGGGGGGGGTTAGGGTTAGGGGTTAGGGTTAGGGGCAAAAAGGGGTTAACTCCCTGCAGGGAGTTATAATGCACTGGCACTAGTATTTCTTTGTATTCTAAGTTCATAAAATCAACAGGTGCTACTATGTGGTTTATAAAAAGTTTAAAAAACCAAAAGGAAAAAATTAGGGGAAACAACAAATCAGTGTCTGGGACTAAAATCACTAAGAAATGGAATAAATGACTACATAGTCTAACAGTCGACGGGGCTCAGTTAAATCTCCTGTAGCGGGGAGATTTGAGACACCACCATTGATAATTCATAATAAGTAAGCACTCAGGTATAATTTCAGGAGAGCAACTGGGTCAGAAAAACAAAAAGCAGACAAACAGAACTGCAGCTGGGCGGTAAGTGCTGAAAATAAAAAAAGGTAAGTGCTGATTAATCAGAGGGAGATACAAGAAATTATATAATAATATTAATATGAATAAGTGCTTCAATAGAAAAAAACATGCATGTAGTAAATCATAATGTACATAATAGAAAAAATATATACAAATACATAACAAAAGGATGAAACCGAATAGCCCTGTTGCAGCAATGTCTGCCTAAGGTCCTGACCAATACTCAGTTTTAAAGCTTAAAACTCCAAGCCGACCCCGTGTTAAAAAATGTGTTTTTTTATTTATTTATTTTTATTTAATTTTTTACATCTTCTAGGTAAGAGAGATCTCGCTGGAACCTGCCCGGAAAGAAGGGGAGAAGAGAAAGGAAAAGAAAAAGAAACTTGACCAAAGGTAAGGAGGATCAAATGGTCACCCAGGTAGGTAAGTATGGGAAGGTAAGTAGGTAAAGGGAAACAGGTAAGTAAAAAACGGAAACTTGGGGTTAGGAAAGAGGAAAAGGGGAAAGCTTAGGGTTAGGGGGGAGGAGGTTGGGGTTAGGAAAGGGGAAGGGGGGAGGAAGGTTAGGGTTAGGGAAAAGGAAAAGGGGAAGGGTTAGGGTTAGGGGGGAGGAAGGTTAGGGTTAGGGAAGGGGAAGAAGGTTAAGGTTAGGGAAGGGGAAGGGGGGAGGAAGGTTAGGGTTAGGGAAAAGGAAAAGGGGAAGGGTTAGGGTTAGGGGGGAGGAAGGTTAGGGTTAGGGAAGGGGAAGAAGGTTAAGGTTAGGGAAGGGAAGGGGAGGAAGGTTAGGGTTAGGGAAGGGAAGGGTTAGGGTTGGGGTTAGGGATGGGGGAAAAGTTAGGGTTAGGAAGGGAGGGGAGGGTCAAGTTTAAAGAAAGCTGCTGAGGAAAAGAGAAGATAAATCAGAAGAATACCAATCAAAATATGGGAAGGAAGTAGGGTTAGCAAATGATTGGTGCCGCATAATCTCACAAAAAAGAATAAATAATATTTATAAAAGAACAATACATAACATGCATATAAATTAAAAAGGAAGCATGCTAAATAGACTAAAAGAGGGGGAGGTTATTAGTACAATAAAATTGCACCCTAAGTGCTAAATTCAAGTGCTATGTTAGTTGTGCAAATTCATATTTAAATAAAATATTTAAAACACAATATATATATATATATATATATATATACACACACACACATAATTAAAAACCATGCCAAATACAAAATGTATGATTCATCTCTAAGGAGAGAATGCGGTTAATTTCAATGCTAGTCCCAGTACAGCCAATAAAGATGATTTGAATTGTTCTGAATAGAGAAAGGAAAAGGAAAAGGAAAAGGGAAGGGTTAGGGTTAGGGGAGGAAGGTTAGGGTTAGGGAAGGGGAAGAAGGTTAAGGTTAGGGAAGGGGAAGGGGGGAGGAAGGTTAGGGTTAGGGAAAAGGAAAAGGGGAAGGGTTAGGGTTAGGGGGGAGGAAGGTTAGGGTTAGGGAAGGGGAAGAAGGTTAAGGTTAGGGAAGGGGAAGGGGGGAGGAAGGTTAGGGTTAGGGAAGGGGAAGGGTTAGGGTTGGGGTTAGGGATGGGGGGGAAAAGTTAGGGTTAGGGAAAGGGGAGGGGGAGGGTCAAGTTTAAAGAAAGCTGCTGAGGAAAAGAGAAGATAAATCAGAAGAATACCAATCAAAATATGGGAAGGGAAGTAGGGTTAGCAAATGATTGGTGCCGGCATAATCTCACAAAAAAAAGAATAAATAATATTTATAAAAGAACAATACATAACATGCATATAAATTAAAAAGGAAGCATGCTAAATAGACTAAAAGAGGGGGAGGTTATTAGTACAATAAAATTGCACCCTAAGTGCTAAATTCAAGTGCTATGTTAGTTGTGCAAATTCATATTTAAATAAAATATTTAAAACACAATATATATATATATATATATATACACACACATAATTAAAAACCATGCCAAATACAAAATGTATGATTCATCTCTAAGGAGAGAATGCCGGTTAATTTCCAATGCTAGTCCCGAGTACAGCCAATAAAGATGATTTGAATTGTTCTGAATAGAGAAAGGAAAAGGAAAAAGAAAAGGAAAGGGGGGGAAGAAGGGGGGTTTTAGGTAGACAGCATATCATAATTTTTCATTAAAACCACTGGGGTCTAACGTCTTCAGTCGAGTGATCCATTTCCTCTCTGCTCGTTTGCGCTGTAGGGTGGACCAACCGTCTCTGCCCTCCAGGCCTCTATACCTGAGATGCTCCAAACCAAACATTTTAAAGTGCTTATGAAGTAAGGTGGTGGCTCTCCCTCCCCGAATACGGTAAATGTGTTGAGTTACACGTGTTTTCAAGGTTTTGCTTGTTTCACCAATGTAGAGTTTATCACAATGTTCACACTGGATGAGATAAACCAAATTGGAATCCTCTGGTGTTAGTTTTTGAGGGAGAGGAGCTCCACAGCCCGAATGTCTGTTGACTATGAAGGGGGAAGGTTTAAGAAGATATTTATCCGATTGTTTCATTGGCTTATTAAATGCAGTGCGAACTAAAATATCTCTCAAACTCCTGTTTCTTCTGTTTGCTATGATCAAACGGTACTTTTGAAGAGGTTCCACTGTTTCCTGTGTCTGTTGGAAATTGTTTCTGATCTGGGAAGTAAGGGTACTCAGGTGTTGGGAGTATGTGACCACCAGGGGGATGAGTGGGAGGGTTGGTCCAACCCCTCCTCCTTTTCTTCCACTGTACTCTCCCCTGTCCCTGAAGATGTTCCTGACCTCTGCCTTAATCCCCCTAAGGAACCGTTTTGTGTACCCCCTAGGACGGAGTGCCGCAAAGAGGGTCCTTGTGGCGTCCTCTACATCCTGAGGGTAGGTACAAATACGGTGAAATCTGATCAGTTGTGATTTTATTAGACCTCGGAAAGTATGTTTGGGATGATAGCTAGTTTTGTGAAGGAGGGCATGTCTATCAGTGTCTTTGAAATAGACTTTGGTGGCTAATTTCTTAGTATGCTCCATATATTTGCAGAAGAAGACCTTCGTGTCCAGAAATTCAACTTTCTCAAACTGTAAATTGTGTTTCAATTTGATTTTCGGGTGATGAGAGTTTAACACAGTTAGGAATTCCTTAAAGGATTCCACTGAACTGGTCCAGATACCGAAAATATCGTCGAGGTACCGGAGATACAGCAGAGGTAAGTTTTTACATTTGAGAAAGGCAGTCCTTTCCCATTCTGCGACGTATATATCTGCATAGGCGGGGGAATACTTTCTCCCCATTGCACAACCGCATATCTGGAGATAAAACTTACCATTAAACTCAAAGTCATTACGTGTTAAGGTGATTTCTAACAACTGGAGGACCTCTTTGTCCGGGCGCCGGGGGTCCGGGACCCGTTGGAAGGCCTCGGCCACTGCCTTGAGCCCTAAGGTAGTGTCTATGTTAGTATACAGAGAATCAATATCAATAGAAAAGAGGAAGGCATTTTCAGGTACTTCCATGTCCTTTAACTTATTGATAAATTCATAAGTATCTTTAACATAGCTTGGATGCTGTTGTGAGATGGGATTAATATAATAGTCAATGTACTCCGCAATACGATATGATTCTGAACCACAATCACTAACAATGGGCCTGCCAACAGGTATT